>OESO01000038.1:286543-330177 GCA_900240985.1 Crithidia bombi | reverse complement strand
GGAGTCGCAGCAGCGACCGGCGCGTCGGCCGTCTCCGCTGCAGCAAGCGGCGCCCCCACCACTACCAATGCAGCCGCGCCGCACCACATCCGGCACCCAGTACGATGTGCAGTCGGACGCAGGCAGCGAGGTGCAGCATCCGCCTCCGAGGCCGCAAAGGCAGCAGCAGCCTCAGCAGCGGCTGCCACAGCGTCGGCCGCCATCAGAACTGGACGACGAGGATGGCAGTGCACGCGAGGCGTCTGACGAGCCGGGAGACGACTACGTCTCACGCGCAGCACCCCAGCGACGGCAGCCGTCCCCCTCCGCCCCTGCGAAGCCGTACAACCCAGACGTCATCCACAACTCAAAACGTGAACCCTTTCGCGACCTCGTCGAACCCAACGAAGCATACCCGCTGGACACCAACGGCGCACCGCTCTTTCTGCCCCCGCTACCGTACCGCGCTGTCCCCGCACTCAACAGGACACCGCAGCACCCGCTGGTGAACGCAGCGAACGGACAGCTGGTAGTGCGTGACCCAAGCCGCAACGGAGCCCTGCAGCCCGTTGGTGTACCACGCACAGGAGCGATGATGCAGCTCTATGACCCGCGCAAGATTGACGTGAACGCGCAGCCTGGCATGCCGATGTCGCTGCCATCGCCAGCGAACGGCTACCCGCGCAACCGGCAAAACACTCCACTGCCCCCCTCGCAACCGAAGAAGATTACGCGTGACCACAAGATCATTAAAACACGCATCGTGCGCACCTATCGCAGAGGTGGTACGTCCGACAGCGATGACGGGACAATGGAGGACAGCGAGGACGAGCAGGTATACGAGCACGAAAGCGGCAGCAGCTGGGAGACCAGCGCCAGTGTGAGCTGGGAGGCGAGTCGCAGCAGCAGCAGTGGGAACTCCGGCAGCGTGAAGGCGTCCACTGACAGCGATGAGGAGGAGGCCTCCACTGCTGCCGCGACAACGCCGCGTGAGCACCGCGGCGCACACGCAAAGAAGTCGTCGCCGACGCGCGGCAGGATGGTGATAAAGCGGCCGAAGGAGGTGGGCAGCGACAGCAGCAATGCGGTGGCCACCCACAACGGCGCAAAAGAGAAGAACATCTCTCCCAAGCGCAACGAGGTGGCGGATGCAGACGCCGTGAAGCCGGAGATCATTAACTCGTCCGTGCAGCACCACATCAAGCACACCCGTCACTCCAAGACGACGACGACGGTTCGCCATCGTGACGACATGAGCGAGTTGTAGAGAAGGGAAAGCCCCCGAGAGCCCCACCACCCTACCCCTTTCCCATCAAAGAGTCGATCGCAACAGATCTGCTCTTGACGGACCTCGCACGGTGCCATTGTGCACCGCTATCGTCGTCGTTTCTGGCGTACTCTATTTTCTGTTTTTTCTTGTGTGTGTGTTTCATTCTCTCTCTCTCTCTCGCTGTAGACAGTTTGCGAGACCCACACATGTGTAGATGACATGTTTAAATATATATCTTTGTTTTTCATTGTTGTTGTTGTTATTTTTCTTGGTTCATAGTTACACCACGTGGTTTTTTTTGTATTGTTATTGTTACTTCTCTCTCACGTTGTCGCTGTTACCGTTGCTGGCGCGAGTTTTCTGGATGGTAGGGCCCGGAGTATTCTGAGGTGTGGCAGCGTATCCATCCCTTTTTTTTTGCCGTATTTGGGAGAAGAGCTGTGCTGATGTCGTGCCTCTTCTTCTTCTTTTCATTTTTTCTTCTGTCTTGTGATTTACTGTTTATGGTTGCTGTTGTTGTCGTGTTTCGTTGCCTGCACACTGAGTATTGCTCTTCTATGGACATTTGACCCCACTCTTTTCTCTACATTTTTTTGTTTGTAAGTATGTGTGCGTGTTGTGGTGGTTGCTTATTTTTGGTCTCTCTTTTTCTTTGTGTGTCGTGTGTCGATCTCGACAGCGGCCGTCGCTGTGGTGGTGCGTGGATGCCACACCCCACAGCTTCGGCGCTCTTCTCTCTGCAGCGTCGTCTCCGTTCTTTTTTTTCTCTCATTTCCCGTTAGAGCGGCCCACCAGTGGGGGCTTACAAAGAACAAAAATGAAGCAGCAAAGAAGGGTCAGGCGGGAGCGCTTCTCGTGCAGCGATGGCAGCGATGTGCTATGAAGGGCAGCTGAGGAATGACCAGCCTTCTTTCCTCGCTTTACCTCTTCTTGCCAAAGAGCAGCGAAGAAGAAGCGGACGAGACGGTTGTGATTTCGGGTCACCAACTGACCACCTTTCCTTTGCTCCTCACTGTTTTTATGTGTGGGAATTATTCAACGCCACCCCACAACTGCAGCGGCTGCTGTGTGTGAAAGTTGCACGTCAGGCATCTGGGTGCTGACATCTCATTTTCCCAGAAGGGTTAGCTTCCGCAGGCTGAGCTCGCCCAACTCCGTTTCTTCTTTCATTTTGTTAAAACAGCAGTGCCAAGAGGAATGGAGGCGGAGAAAGTCCAGCGCGCGATAGATACATGCACATTCACGTCACCTTCGTGTGCTCGACGGAATCACGCCTCATCTACACTGACGGCACTATCATTCTTCCTCCTCCTCCAATACCTCTTCCTCGTGATTCTATGACTCTCACACGCATGACTTCATTCGTTCTGTTCTTCTTCTGTCGTTGTTTGGTGTGCCCTTTCGACTGTGCAAACGTGAAGATCTCCCTAGCGCAAGCTCCTACCTCGACGAAGGTGATACCCCCTCCCCTAGACGACCCCAACGCGCAGAAAAGAAAACACTAACAGCAAAAACATGCGTACCACGCCTCACTACACACCCGCGCAGCCCAACACGTCAGCGCGAACTGACTACTACAACTACAACGGGAACACCAACTACGCCGCCTCGCCAGACAATGTGGCGCGCACTGACTACTACGATGACGACAACAACGCAACGAGAGCATCAGACCGATCCGGCAGCCAACAGCGCCGTCCCCGCCTCTCCCTCAGCTCTGCCCAGCGATTGAACAGCGGAGCCCGTCACTCTTCGCCCATGCCCCAGCAGCAACAACAGCAGCAGAGATTATATCAGCAGCAAGCTGCACGTAGTACCGCGGTGGATCAGGTGCAGCCGATGAGCAATGACTTCAGCTCGGTGGTGTATACCGTGCAGGACACCTTCACCGACACGCAGGCGCACGAGACGGACTACGGTGGTATGCTGACGATCCGCACCACGACGGTAACGCGGACGATCACGGAGCGCCTTGTTCGCAGCGACGAAGACGAAGACAGCAGCGATGATGATGGAGAGGTGCACTTGCAGAAGCAATACCGTGAGGGTGCCTGAACTTACGAAAACAGGAGCGGCATTGCAGAGCATGACGGCATCTTTTCGATATGTCTTCTAGGAAGCTCTTTCCAAGTCTTCTCTCTCCTCCCCCCCCCCCCTTCGACTCCCCTTGTACCTCAATGATGTGAATGAAGCGTGAGTCCCCTGCAGCTTGCCGATGACGCTCGTTTCGTTCCGTGTGGGCTTCTCGTCCATTTTCTTTGTTGCTGGTAGAGCTTTTGCCGCTAAGTGAAGCACACCGAGGATGCTTCGTAATTTCTTTGTTTTTGTTTCTCCTTTTGCTGCTAGTGATGATTTTCTTGTATGAATACAGTTTATTGTTACGTGTGTGTGTGTGTGTGTGCGTGTGTGTGTTAGATGAATCCGTTGCTGAGCCGCACTGCTGTGGAGTCTGCATTGCTCTCTCTCCTCTCACGTATGCCTCAGGTCGCTGTAGAAGGAAAGGAGGGAGGAGAAGATGTTTGACGTCAAACTCCAATGTGGGTTTGCTTTGTACTTTCTTTGCTGTTTGCCTTTTTTCCTTATCGCTTGGCCTCTGTTCTGTGTCTTCGGCGGTGGCGCACACACACCTGCTCGCACGCACACACATAGACACACGAAGACTGTACAGCGCCCATGTCGTCCTCAACAACATCATCCTCTTTCCCTTGCCTTTCAACCCTCATATATATATATATATATATTATTTTTTTCTGTCGCTTCCTCCCTCTTCGTGCGTTCTTCAACGACTTCCCCTCCACCACCCATCCCCTCTTTTCTCTCTGTTGCTGTTGTGAGTGTGTATTGCGCAGGAGAGAGGTTGAGGAGGGGGACAGAGGGGGGGGGGACCGTGAAGCTGAGATACGCGCGGCAGTAATGGGCGGAGCGTGTGGTCCAGCTTGTCAATCTCATTTTCTTTGTATACTGAAAACAGTGTTTCCGTACCACGCGTATATATATATATATATATCCCTTGAAGTGAAGAGAAAAAAAGAGAAGATGGCCATGTGAAGAGGGGTAGTGTGGTGGTGTGCTGCTGCACCGTACCTCTTTTCCCGATCCGCCCCTCCCCCTGGCGTTTCCTCTTCAGGGCCCTAACCCTACACACCTGACCCTGCTTTATGAGCGAAGTGTACGCGGTTGCGATGGGGGTAGTCAGGTTTTTGGAGAACCACCACTTTGTGGGGTGTTTGTTGTCGTCCCCTCCTCCCCGTCATTCCCTCTGTCTCCGCCCCAATCAACTCTGTCCTCTACTTATTTGAATATTACCAACTGTCATTGTCGTTGGTCTGCGCGTATGTATGTATGTATGTGTGTGTGTGTGTGTGTGTGTGTGTGTGATGTGCACTCATCAAGAAACAAACAAACAAAAGGTGGTTGCAGCAACTTTAGTGTCGTGCACTTCCCCCACCCCCACCCGCTTTAGAGGAAAGGAAAGAGGAGAAATCAACACGGTGGTGCCAGGATCAAGACGTTGCCGTAACACGTGAGATTAGAAGCTTACAGACAACAACAAAAAAAAGCGAAGAGGCGAAACAAAGACTGCAGCGACAGCAGCATTCATTGGGGTTCTTCTTGCTTGTCTGTTTGTTTCATTCTCCCTCTCAGCTTGTCGTTCGCTGTTCGTGAGCAGCGTGAATTATCTCCGTCTGAGTGTGCGAACGCAGGCACCCTTTTTTGTTGTTATTGTTGTTTTTTTTTCTTTTTTTTTTTTCAAGCCTCTCAGCGGCTGACGTAAGAGTGCTGCGGCCTTTGTTTTCCTCCGTTTTCTTCTGTCAGTGTAGCTGTCTGTTTGCCAGCGTGGCTTCCTGTTTGAGTTGCTACTACCATCTATATAGTGCAAAAGCCCTCCCTTCTTCGTTCTCTCCTCCCCACGTCTGCGGGCTTCATTGTTTGTTTGTTTGTTTTTGTTTTGCTTTAACGTCTTTTCTTTTGTGTGTGTGTGTGTGTGTTGATCGCGTTTAGCATCATCATTACTACCTTTTTTCTTTTTTTTTAATAGGCGCCTCTCCTCTCTTTTCTTCTCCATTTGTGGATCTCCCCCCCCCCTCCTTTGCACAAACTTCACGGCTACTTCAGCCAGCTAACCCCCGCCTCCCATCCTCCTCCGTGTTGGTGTGCTGCCCGTCATCACGCCTCGTGTTGCGAGTGGTTTCACTGTGGGCGAAGGAAGTAGGGGACGACACCAAGCTGGGACTTGTGTGCAGGGTGGTGAAGGAGAGAAGAACAGTAGAGGCTCCGTAGAACACAGAGTGACCTCCTCGCGTCTTGTCGCAGGACGGTTTCCCACGGCAGAAGGCGTACCCCCACTGCAGCTGTCGCTACTGTTGTAGTTGGTACTGAGCTTTGTCTTCGGTTATCTTCTTTGTTGTTGTTTGTTTTTGAAAGCCTATTCAATCGGCAGTGCGCTGAAGAGGCAAAAACTCTACACACACGCACACACACACAGCAGTTGTGGCTGTGATTGCCGCTACGACTCTCTCCTCCCGCTGCATTAGAGAAAGAGCAGCTAAGGAAGTCGCTGCTTAAGGAATCCGACCCCCCTTCCTCCCAAGGGAAAACAACACTCACTCACTCAGAGAAAGATCCCCACGGTCGTAGTGCTTTGAGATGCGTGTCAACTCTGCCCAAAGTGGGCACCTCCGTGCTAGCGGCAGCCTCGCCACCGGCTGCCCACCACGCTACCCATCCGAGTCGATCAGCCCGTCCGCCAGCGCCGCGCACTTCTTTCCAGACCGTAGCAGACTCAGCGGCGGCAGCAGCACCTGCGTCCCGCAGCTCCTTCAGTCCCAATCCCCGTCCACCATGAACGGAGTGAACTTCTCCGCCTCCTACGACGGCAAGCGGCAACACAAGGCCAGCGGCAGCGGCAGCGGTGGCCCTGCGGCGCCCGAGCTGGACCTCAACGGCAGCACCAGCCTGAGTCTGCAATCGCAGCGCAGGGGTAGCGGGAACCACAGCACCCAAATGCTGCGAGACGCCATCGCGCAGACCCCCGCCACGGCGTCGCCACATCCTCCCAGCGGGCAACAGCAGCAGCAGCAGCGCATGGTCAACGCCAGCCGTGGTGGGCTGAAGAACATCAGCCGCGATGAAACAGCGCCGAACGGAATGCTGCTGGGCAGCCTCGCCGGGTACCTCCCATCCCCGGCTGTTGCCCTTGCCAACGCCTCTGCCCAACAACAACAACAGCAGGAACCGCAGAGTGCGAGCACCTCTCACGCCAGCTCGCCTCGTGCAATCCAAAAGACACACACCGGGGCGGTTGAGGGTGGTGGCAACGCCGCTGCGGCTGCCGCGCAGCAGGATATCCGCAACAGTCGTCAATCCATCACAGTGCTTAACGTCACGCGCGGTGGCCCGGCGCAGGACGATACCCGCCCGCCGTCGAACGCGTCCATGAAAATGAACGGAAGTATGTCGGACGTGCTTGGAGGGGGTCCGGCGCTGCCGCAGTGCAAGGCCTCCTTTAACCAGGTAGAAGGTAACAACGGTGGCGGCGGGCGTCTGCACGCGCCACCTCCGCGGGTGCAACGGGAATCCATCGCACCCATCCCCATTTCTGACGCGTCGACGTCGACGAATCTCTCGGCGATGGCGCACAACAGGCTGCCGCCCTCTAGCGCCTATCGCCAGCAGAGTCCCCAGCAACAGCAGCAACGAGGAAACGACGCCAACACATCGGCACGGCAACCGAACTCGCGTGCCAGAACCGTTTCTCCAAAGCAGCAACAGCAGCAGCAGCCGTCGTCAAGGTCTTCACCGGTGCCACAGCCAGCGAGAAACACCTCCACCTCACCCCACCCTCAGCGCCACCATCACCACTACCAGCACCAGTCAGCGCAGACCAGCGGCGCACTCGTGCCCGTCACGGCACCGCAGCCCTACGCTGCACGCGACTTGCCCCCCTCCAGCCACGTGTTGACGACACCTGCGCAGTACGCCAGCAGCCACGGCGCCGTCCTGCACCATCGGCCCTCGCCTACCGCCGTGGCGCAACATCGTGGCGGGGCCAACGTCATTTCTGCCGGCCCAGTCACCATGCAGGTGTCCACCACAACGCTCACGAAGACGTGCAAGAAGGTGCGGTATCTGCTGCCCGACGAGCCATTTGACCCCGATGCACCAGACCCATCCGACAAGGGCGGGCTGTCCGCAGCAGAGGAGGAGGCCCTCCTCGACCCCGTCAACTACACCCGTGCAGCGGACGGCGTCGCCAGTCGCTACCCCATGCTGCTGCGACGCCCCAGTGCGCAGGGCGGTGACCTGCTGCGTGGGCGTCGCGGGTCGGGTGGTCCGCACGGGGACAGCGACAACGACAGTGGGGCGCCTCGGCCCACCTTCTTGCTGGACGACGGCAACCGCTGGGCCCGCGAGACGAATCGGCCGACGGTGGCGTCGACACGCGACCCCGCCGGTGGTGTATTGACGCAGCTGCCGTCACCCAGTATTCTACAGAAGAGTCAGTCCAGCCGCCATCACGACAACCCGGCCCCCTTCCCTGCCTACCAGCAGGTCGTGAGTGCCGACGGCACAGACGGTACAACGGCTGCTGCGGCAGGTGAGTACCTTTTGCAACGTCACGTGCAGCAGATGGCCACCGGCAGGCAGCTGGTCGAGGGTACGGTGTTTCAGCCGCCAGGCATGACGCAGCGGCAGCGGGAGCGACGTCAGCGAGAGGAGGCGGAGGATGAACGAGCAGCCGCAGCCCAGCGCGATGCTCCCTCATCTTCGCGAAAGAGAATTGGCAGTGCGAATACGGCGACGGCAGAGGCGGGTAACTTGAATCCACGCCGCGGTCCTACGGACGGCCTCTATGAAGAGATCATCCGTCGCGCCAACCAAAACCGACGCGCCGCGCTGCCGACCAAAGTAATGATGCCCCCCACTGCTGGGACTGTAATGCCACCGCTTGCACCACCAACGGCGGCGGCGGTCTCGTCGTCATCGTCGTCGCGGCCGCCGGTCGTACCACAGCAGCAGCAGCAGCAGCAACAGTCGCGCGGCCCGGCTCCCCCTCCTTCTTCAGTCTCAAGCGGCCGTCGTCGTGGCCGTCAGCACCCCAACTCGGCCGAACCAACACCGCTGCACAAAGGGTCGGGCGTGCGCCCGTCGCAGCACGACGGCCACCTACCGCATGACCACTACCAGCAGCAACAGCAGTACCTGCCTCCCCCACCTCCGCGCTCCTCCTCGCAGCCGTACATCACGAGCAACTATGTGGAGGGCACCCCGACCGGCAGCGACGCCTCGGGCACGCCGCAGGACAACAACCGCTACTACACACCGAACATGGAAGCGGAGTACTACCCACCACCACGGCAGCAGCAGCAACAACAGCAGCAGCGTCCCCCGCTGGCAAACCGTAGGCCGCAGCACCCGCCTGCATCAGCAGCCTTGTATCAACACCCCGCGCTAGCTCCACCACCGCCGTCCTCTCAGCAGCAGCAGCAGCAGCGTCAGCAACGGCCGTCCCCGTCCTCGCCGCTGTACATCTCATCACGTCCGCCGGCGCCCTCTAGCAACAGCAGCAGCAACACGGTGCCCACGCAGCGCCGCCCGGTGGACGCGCTGCTGCAAGACAGCCCCCTTCCATGCCAGCAGCAACCACCATTGCCGTCGTCGTCGTCGTCGTTGGAGGCGAGGCCGGACTACAGCGCCGCCAGCACGGCGCCAAGCATGCCCGGCTACATATCTGGACGGTTCAGCAAGTACAACTTGGCCGGCACGACGCTGGCCCTGCCGCCACCGCCACCGACGGCACCAGCTGCATTCTCAGAGACGGCGGCGACAGACGATAACGACTACAACGACGATCACGTGGACCGTCGTACGGCCCACCCACCGGCGCGCCGACCGGTAGCGAGCACCCGTCCCGCCCTGCCACCACCGCCCCCGCCACCGGCTTTACAGCAGCAGCAGCAGCAGGTGAAGCGGCAGCGAAGGACCACGGCCACTCCCCCGCCAGCGGAGGAAGCCCCATACCAAGAGCAACAGCAGCAGTCGCGAGACCAGCAGGATGTTGTACCAATACAGCAGCACTACCTTCCACCGCCACCACCACCACAGCAGCAACCGTTATCGTCGCAGCGCTCTTCAGCCTCGCGCCGCAACACTTGCCCCCCTCCCCCGACGCCCCCAACAGCAGCGTCCTCATCATCTGTAGCGGTTCCGACAACAGCAGCTGTACCTTACGCCTCGTCCTACGACGACAATGAAGCCACCAACGACCGTGACGACTACGTGGAGGCGGCGGCAGAGGCGGGGATGGGGTCTCACACCTACGATGACGACGAAGACGACAGCGCATTCTATCAAACCGATGATGATGAAGTGGAAGAAGAGGAGGAGGAGGACCCGGTGACCGACGCAGCGGGTGTGCGCACACCCCGCCTCAACTCAGCCATCGCAGGCACGGATGCAGGAATGCACAGCGTTGGACGGCCCCACAATTCCTCCTCCGGCTCTGCTGGGGCGGAAGTACGACGGTCACTCTTGGATCAGTACAACAACGGCGATGATGACAACTCGCAAGACACACCGCGTGGCACGCCGCGGCGACATCCACAGCAGCAACAGCAGCAGCAGAAGCCACCACAGCCAAGCGCACCAGCAAGCACGGGAAGGCAAGACGTGACGTACGAGCGGGTCAACGCACCTGCACGTCCACTTCCACCTCAGCCGCCAGCCTCGACTGCCGCCGTAGCAGCAGCAGGGGCACCCCCTGGTGCAGGGGAGGAGCCCTACGAGAACGCGCCAAGTATGACATCGTGTGAGACCGGCACGCAGCCCGTCACCGTCTCCGAGCGCGGCGACGATGAGGTGGACGAGGGCGATTACGATTTGGCAAAGAAAGGGCCGGTGTTGCTACGGATCGGTGATGAAGTCTACGCCCCTGAGGGCTACGTCGAGGTGGAGGACGAGGAAGGGGAGGATGAGAACTACGATGACGTGGAAGGCGACACGAACGGCAACGGAGAAGACGAACTGAGTTATGGTGATGCGGCAGCAGAGGGTCAACGAAACAGCTCTGTCCGCTACGACGAATTCAACGACGAGCTGTAAAAAGCGCATTCGTGTCTTTCTGCTGCTGTTGGTGCTTTACGTGTAGCTTTCTGTGCACTGGTCGTGTCTGGCCCTGTTGTTGTTGTCTCGTCTTCTTCTGCAGTGAGCAGCGCGGAGTTTGTGGAGTGACTTCAACTCGCCACGTCCACACCCACCCACCCATCCACACACACACGTCCGTCCCGTCGTTGTCGAGAGACAGGCGAAACACGCGTCGCAGGAAGAGGCAAGGTCCGTCGGCGACAGCCCAAAAGTACTGCTCGACGGCACCGCACCACATCGCGTGTGTGCGGAAAACAGGCGAGGCGCTGCTTTTTGCTGTTGCTGTTTTTTTTTGTTGTTAATTTTGCTCTCCTCCAGAGAGGGAAGAAGTAGAGGTGTGTGCCGCGTGGGTCTGTGCTGGGTCATTCAGTGCAACAGAAACCCCAGCTTGGTTTTTTTTCTTTCTTTGTTCCTTTCCTCTTTTATTGTTGCTGTTTTGCGCGTGTGTGCATATGTGAGCCGCCCGTGTATCTGCCGAGTGCGTTTGTGTGTGTTGTTGTTGCTGTAGGCCTGTGTGTATTCCTGTGCCACTGTACTCCTTCATAGTTCTTTTTTTTTTTTGTAATCTGTGCTTCTCACCTCCTGTTCATTGCTGGTTTATTTGTTTGTTTGTTTTTTGGGGGCCTGTGTACGTCTTGTTTTCTATGATTTTCTATTACTGTTTTTTTTTGCTGGTACACCTAACTTGTAGAACATACTCACCTCCATGATGCTTCCTTCCTTTTTTTCTCATGATGACGCCTCTGCCTTCTTTGTGTGATTTTATTTTGTGTTTATTTCTGTTGTTGTTGTCGTCGTCGTCTCTTCTCTTCAGCACTTCTTCACTGTTTCTTTTTTTTTTTTGGTTTTTGTCCCCCTTGCGGTTGCCGTTTTTTTGTTGTTTTTTAGAATCATCGCTGTCGCTGTCGCCCCCCGTTAATGGGAGGGGTGTATGTAGGGATGTGTGTGTGTGTGTGTGTGTGTGTGTGTGTGTGTGCTGGGGCAAATAAGGTGGGCATCGTCTTCTCTCTTCTTTCTGTACAAGTACCTTTGTTGTTGTTGTTGTTTTTGTGGTGGTGGTGACGGCGGTTTCCCGCCTGGCGCTGTGTGGCCTGCCTCCTCCGTCTCCTTGACTTCTTTGCTTGCCTCGCCTCGGTGAGGCTGCAAGTTCCGGCCACCTGCCTTCCCTCCCCTTCACCCATTCCTGCCACCCCACCACCTCCCTTCCCCTTCCAGGACGGTGAGAAGAGGCTGGGTTCTTTTTTTTTGGTCTACTCTTTTGCCTCTCCCGTATTACGTAACGCTGGTGTTGAAACGTAGCCGACGGTTCTGCGGAGAAGGAAAGACAACTGCAGTTGTATATATATAAGTGGGAGAGGCGAAGCCTGACGCGGTTCTCGCAGCTTTGCGGTAGAAGAAAAGAGCAGGTGCTGTGCGTCCTCGAGTTCGCAAAGTCCCCCTCCTCTCTCCCTGTCTCTCAGACCTTCCAAAATAAGTAAGGCGCGGAAGCACGATTAGCCCTTCCCCCCCACTCTTTTTGGCTACTCGGTGGTTGAGAGCGAAAGAGAGAGAGGTGGCATGCGGGGTGTTGTGTCACAGCAGTTTTGGCTTCTTCAAGAACAACAACAACAAAAAAAACCGGCACCGTACAGGGCTGCTGTCAAGGAGCCTCTCCACGCCGAAACAGAGTGGTTGCCTTTTGGCTTCACATGTTCGTGCAGGGCCTTGGCAAATCTACTCTACTCCTGTTCTCTTTCCTTTCTTTTGCTGTTAATCCCTTCTCTCTTCCCTGTGCATTTTTGCCGGCCATGATAACGATGCATCGCCTTTTTGTTGCTGTTGTGCATGTGAACCGCAGCTCACGCACCGCCCTACACCGCTGCAAAAAAAAAAGCCGAGTTGCATTATGAGCCGTGTCTTCCCCCGCTCTGTCGCGGTATCGATGCGAGTGGTGGGTGCATGCTCCCGTCCCACAACGCGCGCGTTCCACACAAGCAGCAGCTTTCTTACACCTGCAGTAGCGACCGCAGCAGCAGCAGCAGCAGCAGCTCCGACTTCCACGCACGCATCGAACGCCGCCCCCTCATCCACAACCGCCATCGCCGCTGGCCCGTACCGTCGCGTAGGCAACATCTTCATCGTCACATGCGTCGATCACCCCTTCAAATTCTCGTGGGAGGTCAACCGCATGCTGCGTGAGCTGCGGCTGGAGTTCATGGGACAGACAACGATCGTGCCGGACACCCCGCAGGTGCGTAAGCGGCTGTGGCGTGTGCGGCACATCGTCCGCGTCGATCATCTCGACCTCGACGAGGCCAAGGCGCTCATCGGTGTGCCAGAGCACGTGTCATTTCGTGACCTTGCCGCGCAGATCCCCACCACCTTCGGTCGCACCCGCGCCGTCGCCACCCCACAGCTGCGCAGCAAGATGAATTTCATGCAGCTGCGACGGATGCGGCTGCGTGACGTGATGCACCGCGATCAGCTGGAGAAGAAGTTGCTGGAAGAAAAGCGGCGTGCGCTGCAGAAGTCGGCGGCGGAGGCTGGTGGAAAGACTTAGTCAGCGTGGACGAAGGAAAGTGAGGAAGGTGGAGGCGCAAAAGGCGCATCAGCCTGTGTTTTCTTTTTTGCTTCGCTGTTTGTTTGTTGGCGAAGACGTGTGGTGGTGACGGCTCAGTGATGTTGGTCACGTGCTGCTGTTTTTGTGCATGTGTGTATTTGCATGTGCTTGACGGGTTGTGTGGGAGTTTTTTTACGTGTGATCGTCACCCTTCATCCAGCAAAGGACGGAACAAAGAAGAAAAAAAGAGAAGAATGGGATTCGGATAGAATTCATCCTGTCGCGGTCTTCACGGCCGCAGCATCCCATGGAGCTCTCCGTGTGTGTGTGTGTGTGTGTTCGTTCTCTGTCAGCTGTGTGTGAACGACGTGTGTTTCCCTCCTGTGGATAGGGACGAGGGAGCCTAGAAACTGAGGTCCCCTCCCACTTTAGATGACGATGTGCATATGTGAGTATGTACGTATATCTGTTTAGACTGCGGCCTGAACGGAGGCCCCACCGTCACTATCGCCACTGCTGCTTCTTCTCTCCCTCCGCTTCATTGCATCATGCCCATCTCCTCCCTCGGTCTTCCAACACACACACTCATCAAAGAGCTTGAATCAGGAAGGAAGAAAGCGTCACCGCAGCCCTGTGTCCCTGCACATACACGGTTTAAAAGACGGTACGCAGCGCGAGCAACACACGCACACAGACGGACCTCCACCACCGTGTTGGATTTTTTTGAGTGTGCCGCACTACCGAAAACAAGTGTCACCACGTTCGCTTCGCTCTCCTCTCTCTCACTCCCCTCCCCTTGAGCTCACATCTTCTACTTCCACATCCTTTCTCCCCTTCGTTTTCTATTGTGGCTGTGTTGTTGTTGTTGTGTATCATAGGCAGCTATTCACAGATCATCTTTGTCGAAACGGTTTTATTTTGTTGTTGTGATCACTGCACCCTTGTAAGCTCTATTTTCTCTTTTTTTTCTCTGTGCGTCTCTGTGTGTTTACGTTGTTGATCTCTTTTTTTTTGTAGAAGAGCCATACTCATCATGTCACAGCCTCGTGTGTTTTTGTGGAGTCAAGCCTCGCAGCAGCTCGCGCAGCTGTCCCGCGCCGCATCGCTTCGTCTTCCCTTCGCTACTGCTGCCCTGCGCACATCGAGGTTGTGCAGCGGCATCAGCGGCAGCCCTCTCTGCTGCAACGTGTCCGCCATGCGTAACGTGTGTACGGCAGCGCAGTCAGCCCTGCAGAGCAGCAGCAAGCTCTACTGCAACCCCCTCCGCTGTGGTGGTGGTCGTGTCGCCGCGACAAGTGCGCTGCGCACGCGCGTCGTGCCCATCCGCACGTCATTCTACGCCGGTGCGTGTGTTAGCCTCGCTGGACATCCACACAGCAGTGGTGGTGCCAGCCTCTATGCAGCTCAGCGATGCTACAGTGAGTTAGGCCGTCCGACCGCAATGACCCGCTCCCCCAAGAAGGCGTCAAGCACCGGCGGTCAGCTGCAAGGCGTGAACAACCTCGAGAAATATAAGGGGGAGGAGGAGGAGGAGAAGGGGGGTGGTGGGGAGCAGGAAGACCCGTTTCAGTTCAACTCTGGCCCAGGCTACCTGCCCTTCCCACCACCCTTCCACACCATCAACATCGTCATGATCCTCTTCCTTGCGAACGTGCTGTGTTACCTCATCATGAACCTCGGCAACGACGACTGGCGCGACTTCATGGTCGAGCACTTCACGCTGTCGCACGAGAACTGGACGAGGGTGTACCCCCTCTTCACCAACACCTTCTACCAGGAGAACCTCCTGCAGCTGCTGATCGACTGCTGGCTGCTGTGGCAGTTTGGTGATACGATGCTGGGCTTCCTCGGCAACACCCGCATGGCGTTCTTCGCGATGCTCTGCACGCTCGGCGGCAGCGCCATTCACGTGATCCGGCAGAAGTTTGAGCTGCACTACGGCATGGATGACTTGGAGGTGCGTGGGCGCTGCTACGGGCCCAACCCCTTCATCATGGGCCTTGTCGCCATTGAGGGGCTCATTTTCCGCCACCTGAACTTCATCCAGCAGCCACCCATTCCTTTCCTGGTGCTGACGGCGTTTGTGATGGTGATTGACGTGTGGCGTATCTTCACAACGAAGCCGGAGGAGCACGGCGCCGCCACTGGTGGCGCGCTTATGGCGTACCTCTTCTGGGCTCTGCCGACACGCATGCTGGGCTTGGATAAGCTGACGGCAACCTTGTAAAAGCAGTGTTGCGGCTGCATTGAGTGGGAGGAAGCAGAAGAAGCTATAACCCGACAGCGGCAGAAGTGTGTTGGAGGGATGAGGGGTGGAAGGAGAAGGGGGGGACGTGACGCATGGTGCATGCTGCAGAGCAGCGATCGACGCTGTGAAGACCGGGCGGCGGCGGCGGCGGCGAGGGCGTCGTGTGGCCGTGGCTGCAGCTGAAGAAGGGGTACAGTCCCCCTCGTCGTTACTCCCCACCCCCTCCCTCTACGCTCCCTTCCTTCTCCCTTCCTTCCGGCGTCACTCATTCTCTCGAAGTGTACTGGTGATGAAAGAGGTGATGCCGCAGTACGAAAGCAGGGCCTCACGCCTACACACACACACACGCACACACACACGTGTACACACACCTACGAGCACGCACAGGATGAGGGGAAAGGAAACATGGTGGGGCGCATGCGAGTGGCGAGGCGCTCCTTCTCCAGATTTTACTACTTCCTTTGCCTGCTTTTGACTGGCGTTCTCGGTGTGTGCGTGTGCCGGAGAGAGTGAGTTTGGTATCTTGCCGTCTGTTTTCTGTTGGCTTGTGGTGTTGTGTCGTCTCCTCGAGGAAGGAGGAGACGCATGAGTTTGCAGTAATAAGTATAACGGCTGGTGCACACGAAGAAAAAGAAAAGTCTCAAAGAACTCAAAGCCGCTGGTGGCGAAGACCGCAGGAAAAGGAAAAACGGAGGCTTCGCGTTTGGTCAATTTCCCCCCCCCCCCTCCTCCTCCCTCTCGCCCTCTCACTCTCCTACTTCATTCCAGCACGCCGAGACAGCAGGGACGTTCGAGAGGCAGCCGAAGTGTGTGCGTGTGTGCTCCACCCCATGTACGTCACAGCTGAGGGATGCTCTTTGTTATTGTTGTGTTTGTGTCGTGTGTGTGTGTGTGCCACGTAGGGAAGTGTTAGGGTGGGGGGAGAAGGAATGGAAGCGTACAGTCAATCCGCCTCCCATTCACCAGACGCTGCAGGGAGCGTCTTCCCCTGTCACTTCCCTCAACTTGGGTTTGTTGTATACTATTGTTGTTGCTTTCCTTCATGTTTCTGTGTTCAGCCTGCCATCTTCCTCTGCCTTTTCTCAGCCTGGCCTCGTCTCGTCTCGTACGGACGGACTTACACACAAACACACAAACGCACTCTCATGGGTACGCTGAAAGCCCCTCCTCCTTCTTCAACTGTGCTGTTAGTTCCGGCACACTTCTTTCTTTGCTTGGGGGTGTGGTGGAGGGTTGGTGTCTTTCCCCGTTGCGACCGTCACTTCTTCCCCTTGTGTGTGTGTGTTGGTGTTGTTGCTGTTTTTTGTCAACGCTGTCTTTCCTCTCTCCTCTGGGGAGACTGTCGCTCAATCCCTGTAGTAAAAACAAAAAACTAGTGATGCTTCACAACAGGAGTCGCAGAGGCACCGCAAAAGAAAAATCAATATCATACTCACGCACACACTCTCCCACGCACACACCATGAGCTCGTCGTCGAATTATCACAAACAGCAGCAGGCTGCCCGACACCCGCGTGCCAACATCGCGCATGGTGCCGCCGCGGCCCTCTACGACGAAATGAGCCACGCGGCGTCCCGCACCTCCCGCAGCACCTCTCCCGAGCTCCGACGGACGTCGCCGTCACCGCCGATGCGGCATGGCCACGGCCACGGTGAACACGTATTTGCGGCGTCGCCGCTGTCCAACCCGGCGCTGTCGACACCACCACCCGGTATGACCACCACAACAACAACCACAACCAACACGCGAACGGCCAACACAGCCGCTGCAGCTTACTCTAACGCGTCTTCGCCATCGAACAGCGTCGGTGCGAGCAGCGCGCACCCCTTCTTTTACCTTCGCCCGCTCTCCTCGACAGCGGGTGCACGCGGGATCGGCCAGGCAGGCGTAGTGGGCGGCGGTGGTGGGCTGACCCATCACCACACTGTGACAGGCAACGTGAGCACCAGCCCTAGTATCGCAGCGGAGCTGGAGAACGGCAACGTCAATGTGGGACGTGGTACATTGGTATCTATCACGGCCGCCACGCCACTGCAGCCCGCGGCCGCTGCGGGCAGCGTGCTGTGCAACAACAGTGCGAGTCCGCTTGCAACGCCACCGTCGTCGCTGCGTGTGGGGTCGCTGCCCTCCGTTCCGCCCACAACCCTCACAGGAGTAGGGGCGGCAAGCAGCACTGCGCCCGTCTACATTCGTCACACACCCGCCTCCATGTCCGCCACAGCGCCGTGGCTGCGCCTACATCGCTTCAGTGGCAACGCCGGCTCCTCTGCCGTTATCACCGGCACCACCAGCGGTAGCGTCGCAGGTGCAGGTGTTATCGGCGGCAGCAGTATCAGCAGCAGCAGCGTCGCCGGCATGGGACCCGGTTCGCCAGGGCTTCCCAACGCAGGGAATGCTCGCAAAGCCTCCGGCACCGCGGGCGGTGTGCTGACGGGGACGTCCATCGCGGCTGCCACGGTGGTCGGCACGGCGGCGACGGCAGCCGGTGTATCCGGCATGGGTACCCCACGTGTGGGGAGCACCGCAATTAACGCATCAACGCCCGCCGTCCCGGGGACACCGCGGGCGTCACTCGACCTCGCCCATGGCGCCGGCTCCGAAGACGAAGCCGCATTGACCTGTCAGCTGTGCCAGAGTCTGAACTGCGTTTGTGGGCGGGGCGGTGGGACCGGTGAAGGCGGCTTCACAGACATCGGCGCCTACAGCGGTGGTAGTGGGGGTGGGGGTGCGCTGTGGTCCGCTGCCCTCGCGCTCCACCAGCAGCAGCAGCTTCTCCACCTACCCACGGCATCACAGGCGGCAGCTGCGGTAGGGTCCTTTGTGCCGCTGAGCCTCGTCCCACCCTTCCGCATCGCGCGGGTGGAGAGCGGGGTTTACCGTGGTGCCTACCCGGTGCTACGCAACTTTCCGTATCTGCGACGTCTGCGGCTGCGCTCCATCGTCTCCCTCATCCCAGAGCCGCCCACGTACGATCTCAAGTGCTTCGCGGAGGCAGAGCACATTCAGCTACACCACATCCACGCGGAGCGGGCAAAGGGCGAGGTGCAGCTGCTTCCGTCTGAGCTGAGCGAGGCCCTGCAGCTGATCATGAACGCCGACCTCCACCCGCTCTATGTTCACTGCCTTGACGGGCGGCATGTGACGGGGCTGGTGATCATGGGCGTACGAAAGCTGCAGCAGTGGGACATCAAAGCCTCCCACGTGGAGTACCTCCGCTTCACTAGAGAGGAGCAAGACGAAGTCTCTTTCATCGCCGACTACACCGGGCCGTTGCTGGTTCCACCGCACATCCCGTCGTGGCTCTGGGGTGGCTCGCTGTACGATCCTGCCACAGGGCAGCCAAAGAAGCTGCAGCCGAGCACGATGCGACTGCGGCTGTCCACAACGGTGACGGTGACGGGCAGCGCCACGTCGCATGCTAGCTCCAGCGACGGCGCAGGCTTCCCCAGCACGGCTGGGGGACCAAACGGCCCTGCAGGCACGGCCACAACAACAACATCAGCTGCAGGGGACGGGTACCAACAAGGCAGCAGTGGCTTGCTTCCCATGCGCACCAATAGCACCGCCCTTGCGAGCGCCGGTGGTGGCGACGCGCGGCTGCGTGCGACAGCGCCGTGGATGTCGGTGCCGAACGCGGAGCTGGTCGCGTCGGACGGTCAGCTGTACGTTGACGTCGGCCGCGTGCAGGGGGCATCGGCGCTCTACAGCGGCAGCACCTCCGACGCCAGCTACAACAACATCCCCATTCTGTTCTCGTTTGAGTACGCGGCGGCGGTGCGGGGTGCAGCCACGCCGTCCGCAGGAGGAGGTACAGGCGGCACACCAGGACACAGCCGTACCCGGCGAAGCTCCAAGACAGGGGGGGCACCGACGAGTGCGAGCGCCAATGACGGAAGTCGCCACTCCTCGCAGTCGAGCAGCGCCAACGCCAGCATAGCCGGCCCACCAGGGGGTGGCAGCGCGGCCAGTGCCCCTGCCGGACCACGTAACAGTGCGGGCAACACACGCAGCACCTCGCCCAGTGCCAAGTGGCTCATGACGGCCCCGCTGGACGTCCTGCAGCCCCTGCGATCACCATACCATATGCAGCCACCCTCGCCAAATGGGAGCGGGGCGCCAACAGCTACGCCAGGTGCGGCAGGCACTACTGCGTCGACGCAGCGATCTTCGCCGGTGCCGAGCAACGGCAGCAACAACACAAACGACGGCGGCACGACGACCACGAGCAGCAGTTTCTTTGATAACCAACTCAGTGCGCTGATGTGGACCTCAGGGCTCACGACTCCACCCACCGGGCCAGCGCTGAGGAAAGCCGCAGGTGGGTCGACGTGCGCGGCAGGGACCGTTGGTACGTCTAGTGCAAAGCCCGGTGGTGCCGGTGGTGGTAGCAGTGGCAGCAGCGGTGCTGAAGGAGGCACAGCGACAGGTAACGTCGGTGGTGGTGGTGGTGGTGGTAATGGAGGTGCCGTGGGTGGAACGGCTGTCGCGGCACTGGGCGGCCGCCGGGCTGCCGGCGCAGTTGTGAGCGCAGCAAGCACCAACATGTCTTCACGTGCTGCCAAGCGGAGTTACTCGCGTTAAGGCGTTGACAAGCCAAGCACAAAGATGCCCAGAAAGTGTGTGTCCTTATGTATCTCTCTTTCTGAAATCGGCGTGTTGGTGGAAACCCGGCAACTTCTCTACTCGAGTCTTCCACGTCTTTTATTTTGATTGTTTGTTTTCTCGAAATTAAAAGCCACTTGTGTGACAAACACGAACAAGACTCCCACTGAAAGCCCAGTCGTACGAAGTGACGTAGGGGCCCGTCTAGCGGTGCGGTGCCGTGGCCGGTGCCGCGGCTGCCATTGCACACCACGGTCACTCACAGGTATAAAAATAAAGCTCTTTTTTTTTAATGCCTTTGTTTCTTTGCCGGTGTTCTTTTCTATCCCCCCCCCTCCCCTCACACCGCTTGAAAAAAGCAATAATGATAATAAAGAGCTTTGTGGCGAGGTACTGTGACGGCGTCGTAGCGACTTTCTTGCTTGTGCATGAGGTGTGTGAGAGCAGGGAATCAGCAACCACAACGTTGTGGTGTGATGGTGGCTGATGCACGTTGCAGCAGTCACCGTCGATTCCCTACTGTCCACCTGTGGTCACTCTCTTCCCCTCCCTTCTGGCTCCCTCTCTTCAATAACTCTGTGTTCTCCATCTTGTTATTATTTCGTTATGATGGTGGTGCCTGGTCGCTGTTACCTTATCGTTGTAGAAACCCGACGCAGCAGCAGCAGCACGCACACACACACACACACACACGAATCTCCGTGTATCTATATATATCTCTCCTTCTCCGTGAGTTATCACGTCGGCAGCGAGAGCGCGAAGCGTCAGCCCTTCCTCTCTGGCACAGAAGGAATCCACGCACTTCATCATTGTTAGATTCTCTTCTTTTGTTGTTGTTTTTGTGCCGTGTTGCATTCCGCGCACGACGCCTTCCCATACACACACGAATACACATCACTTTAGTTTCTTTTTCTTTGTAGAACCAGACAAAAAAAAAGGTGCAGGCATGAACACTGAAAAGGGGGCCAGTGCTCATCCGCGCACAAACGGCGAGGTCGAATCGCCTCTGCTGAGTAGGCGGTCCAAGCACAGCCACGGCGACGACAGCGCGCACCGCTCGTCCGAGGTGAACACCGCAGCCACGCGCAAGGCGCTCGTGAGGGGTGATGAAATGGCGGGACTGCAGGTGGAGCGTCGTGTCAGCTCCCGTCACCACCACAGCCACAGTCACCGCCACCGCCACCGCTCTCACCGTGGCGAGCAATCCGCCCGTGAAGAAAGGGATGACGAAGGCAAGGCAGGAAAGACAGACAACGGGGCCACGACGCTGCAGGACAAGGAGGGAGCAGCGGCGCCACCACCGCCGCAGCTGCAGCAGCAGCAGAAGTACGAGGCACCGGAGAGCAGTCGGGCCAGCACGCGCAGCTCCCGCTTGCCGGCGCGCCGCTCCGAGCGTGGCTCCGTCGCCGGCCCCGGCTCCACCTACGGAGACGTCAACTTTCACGAAGTCCACCCCAGCGGAGAGGTCACCGCCACAGCCACAGTCGACCACCCGTCCCGCAGGCCGTCACAGCTCTCTGCGGCGCCGTCGTCATCGGCCAACTTGCCCTCCACGAGTGAGCTGAGCGCGATGATGAAGCGGGGCACGGCTGCAGCAGCAACGTCCAAGGCGGTTACCAACGCAGCTGTCAGGCCGGCAGCAGCCGCGGCAGCCAGTGCGACCCACTCCGCCTCATTTTCCAGCTCGTCGTACTCGTCGCACGAAGGGGGGATCGACTTTCACACCGAGACGCAACACAAGACAGCCACCACGACAGTCGACCCGCAGCTGGAGACGTCGCACACGGCCTCCTCGATCCACTTCTCCGAATCATCGCATCCGTACACCACGCACCCCGTCGTTGCCAACGCAGCGGCAGTGGCCACGGCACCACCACCGCCTTCCACCAGTGTGTCGAGTAGGAAGGAGAGCCACCACAGCCCCTCCCCACAACCGCAGCAGCAGCAGCAGCCGGCAGACACCGCCTCGAAGCTGTCTCGCACGGAGAAAGCAAGCAAACCAGCATCCGTGGCAGCACCAACGTCAGTGAAGGAGCGGCCCAGCGGCACGGGCGCTGTTGCCCCGGCCAGCAGCCGTCGAATGGCAGACCAGGTGGCGTCGCTGCGCTCCGTCCCCTCGCCACCCCCGGCCAACGCTGCAGCGGTTGTGGTGCCGAAGCCATCCACGTCCCCTGCTGCGGCCGCCCTCGCCGCACTGCAGACAACTCCGCAGCAGCCCGAAGCGCTGGTGCGTTCTTGGCAGGCAGACGTCGCACCAGACGCACACAATCCGCCTTCCTCACTGACGTCGTCGGTGTGTCACAGGTGTGACAAAGAGGACGAGAGGGCCGCAGCGCCACCACAGCAGCAGCAGCCCCGCCACCGCTCACGCTCGTCACGCAAGCAGCGGCACGGCACAGCAGAAGACGCTGCACCGGCAAGGTCATCCCACCGTCACCGGCACGGAGAGGCCCATCAGCACCGACATGCCTCGACCCCGCCGGCGGCGTCTCTGCACCGTGACAGCCGCAGCTCCAGCAAGTACGAGAAGGTCACCTATCCACCGCCTCCGCCGTCAGCATCTGTGAAGAGCGGCGCCGCAGCCGAAGCAAAGGAAGAAAGCAAACCATCCGTCAGAGGCTCTGTGACAGGGGCTGCGGCTGCTGTGCCCGCTGCACACGACACGGCAAGTGAGAAGCCCTTTGCAACGTCGCCGTCCAACGGCCGCAGCCCGCAGCGCACACGCGCCTCTTCCGCCACCGCGAGCCGCCGCCGTCCCACCGAGTTCGAGCCCTTCCAGCTCAACACTGAGCGGCGCAGCACTTTGCGTCGCACCACGTCCCCGCAGGCGTACGTGGCGCACGATCCGCTGATGGAGCTGCCGAAGGAGGAGCGGGAGCGTCTCATGGGGCTGCCACACGAGGTGTTCAACGCTCCTGGTATGTGGCGGCTGGACATGCGCTACGAGGAAGACAGGAAGGAGTACTTCCGTCAGACGCACCTAGTCGATCCGATGACCCGCACCCGCCCTGGGATGCGTCAGTTCTACATTCCGGAGCAGGCCGACCTCTTCGGCATGCACCCGGACATCCCCATGACGAAGGACGAGGAGGGCAACGACATTGTCGAGCACCGGGCACCGATACCGATTCGAGGCGAGAGCTTCGTGAAGGCGCGCAAGTCCTACGCGCAACCCCGGCCATCACCGCAGCGTAAGTCCGCGGTGGAGGAGAGCCTCGACTATTCCGCGCCACAGCCAAACGTGGCGGCGAGCAAGGACGCAGCGGGTGCGGGGCGCGTAGGACGGCCTAGTCGTGGGCTTTCTGGATTTGTTTGGGGCTACGGTGAGGAGGCGAGTGGACGGCCGGGTGGTCTCACCCCTCCACGCGGCCGCGTCGTGAGCGACATCACCGCCCCGTACCGTCGCAACCCGGCAAAAAGCACCGGCCAGATCGGCCATCTGGGTGGCGATGGTACGCTGAACATCTTCCGTACATCCTCGTCGGCAGACGTTGAAGGCAGCGGGGGCGAGCGATCAGCGTCGCAGCAGCTGCTGCAGCAACAGCAACACGCCGGGCTGGTGGGCACGCCTCCGCAGATGTCTTTTGAGCAGCAGCAGATGCGTGATATTTCGCAGGCCTCCACCTCCTTCGCGATTATGCACCCGACGCCATCGCCCTCTGTCCCAACGACGACAAACAGCGACTACGGACGGTCACCGCAGCGGTACGCAGAGGCTGCCGCGGCTGCCGTGCCACCACCACCTCCGCCACCCCCGCAGGCCCCATCCGTCGACGAGGAGCCGCGTCGCAGAGACGCTGCTCACCACGAGCAGGAAGAGAAGGAGCTGACGCAGCCACTCGTACCGCAGCAGCAAAAACAGCAGCAGCAGGCCACCGCCCACAGCCGCCCCACAGAGGCGGTGGTTTTGCAACCTTCGATTGGAGGCAATAGCGGCAGTCGCAGCCCGAGCGAAGGTCTCTTCGCACCCGTGCACACCACCACCACCACCGGCGCGCAGGCTGCGCAGTCGGAGGCGGCGCCCATGACGATCCAAACCGGTAGCGACCTCGACACGGAGTCAGCGGCGAAGAGCCTCGATCGACGTCTGGCTGCAGAGGACGCGATACCGAAGGAGGTGCCACGGTCGTCCTCTTACGAGAGAGGTGATGGTGCGGAGAGGAGCGCGTCGGACCGCTCCAGCAAGAGACCGGCAAAGGAGGTGAACAGTCGACCCACGACGGCGACGACGACGAGCGATGCCCACAAGCGGCACGAAGCTGCGGTGGAAGTCAAGCCGACCACCGCATCGGAAAAACCACCGTCACACGCGTCAGAGGCCACAGAAAAAAGCAGGCGTGCCGCAGAAAAGAAGGCGCCGCCATCGGTGGCCCCGTCGTCGGCTGCAGTCTCGTCAGTGAAGGACGACATCGCATCGGCGGCTCCACCGCCGTCGTCACCGCCGTCAGCTGTGAAGTGCAGCAGGACCACCCCCGCCCCCTCCGTGATCTCCACCACCGCGTCGGCCGCTGCCGTTGCCCCCACCCGACCACCGCAACTTGCTGCGCAGCATCCGGCGGAGGTAGGCACGGTGGCTTCGTCGTCAGGGGTGCAGACCCCCACCAGCGCCAAGCCGGACTCCAGCTACCCCGTCCCCTCGCCTGCGCCGGTGCTTCCCGCGTCTTCGTCGTCGCGTATCTCGAAGGAGCGTGAAAAGCAGCGTGTAGCGAACGCTGGCGAGACGAAGGCGGACTGCAACGAGGCCAAGAGAAGCACCAACGCGAGTGAGAAGATGGATGATGACAAGTTGCGGGAGCGACATCGCAAGGACAGGCCTTCGCGTGCGAGCTCCTCGGCGGACGTCCCACCACCGCTGCCACCACCGCCGTCCACGCAGCGACCGGCAGCGACAGCGCCACCACCGCCGCACTCCTCCGCCGCCAACTCCACACGCGAGGCGAGCATTAACATGACAGACGTGGCCAGCATGCACGAGGAACACTACGACCCCACTGCGATGAGCGAAGGAGGGGCCCGGGCTGCGGCGTCCGCTGCACCATCGCACCGGTCTGCGGCACCAGCCGCAGCAGCAGCAACGGCTGGTAGCGTGCCGAAGAGCAGCCGGAACACCACCGCCGCCTCCTCCGTCGGTTCGTCACATCACCGCTCTGAGAACAAGAAAAATGTGGAAGAGGCGAGCGAGCGTGCGTCCCGGCATCACCGCCACGACAGCGCGGCACCGACGGACACGCAGGTGTCCTCGCCCTCGGCCTCCGCCGCCCCGTCCGTCGCCACCTCTACTCGCCGGAGCAGCGTGGCGGTGGGCGTGACTTCCGAGCCTGCAGCCGCAGCTCCGTCGGAGTCCAAGGAGAGCCGCACCAACCATCGAACGGACGGCAGAAGTCACCGCGAGCACCGGGACAGTGTGAGCAGTCAAACGAGTGCTGTGTCAGAGTCGGAGGCACCGTCGGAGGGGCGGGCGTCGGGTGTCTTCTCTCAACCCCGCTACGCCTACACGAGCGGCTCCGCCACGCCAGTCTCGAGTGCGCCGGAGTCGCGCTACAGCTATAACAGCAGCAACAACCACAGCAAGAATCATCATGGTGGCTACGGCGGCAGCAGCAGCAGCGCGGGGGCGGGCTTCCGTGAGAAACCCGTCGTGGCGGAAAGCGGCACACAAACCGACTTTGTCTTTGTACTGGACCCATTGCAGGGACGTCAGTTCGCCCAGCGTGAGCAGGAGCAGCAGATACTGCTGGAGCAGCTGCAGCAGCGTCCACAGAACGTGCTGCACATCACCGACACGCGCCGCAGCTCCTCCGGCGTATTCACGAACTTTTCGACACCGCGACAGTCGCAGACCGCACCAGCACAGCAGCCGTCAGTGGACCGCAGCGTCAGCCCGTCCGAGCAGCGGGCGGCGGGTGTGTCGACCGGCGTCTCGCCGACGCGGATGCGGAGGATAGGCTACGCCAACACGTCGACCAACGTGCGCGATTTGCTGCGGTGGAACTGAGCGAGTTGCGAGGAGCTCGTGCGTGTTTGTGAGCACACTCTTCTTTTTTGTTGTTGTTGCTGTTGTTCTGAGTGTTCTTTTTTGTTTTTGTTTTTTGCTGTTTGCCCTCCGTTTGTTGGTCAGGGCAGCATCGCTGTTTTCATGTGTCTGTGTGTGTGTGTGTGTTTCTACTCTATATCATCATCTTATTTATTGCCGTTTTTTTTTTTTGCATCTACTTTGCTGTTACTGCAGCGATGATGGTGGTGTGACTGTAGCTTCAAGTTGGTGTGCGGCCGCCGTGTCTGCTCGATGAGGGCGTCAGAGGGGACGGCCCGTGATTTTGTTTTAATAGGTGATGACAGACTTTGAAGTGCCGATGATGGTGATAGGGATTTTTTCTCTTCCGCGGTTTCTCTCTTCGTTGCTTGTGTGCTGAGCAGCACCGTGTGTTGTTTTCTTGATCAGCTTTTCCCTTCACCCTTTAACCCCCCCCCTCTCCCACATTGTCGTGCGTTTCTGTTCTGTAACCTCGCGTTTTAGTGTTTGTTGTTGTTATTGTTCTCTCTTGCGCAAGCCCACCTCGCCCTTATACACTCCCCTCCGCCACCATCATTACGGGGCAAGCGTTGCGTCTTCGTTCGCCGTGTCGAGAGCGATTAGAAGACACACGATGATGAAGAGAAGAGCTCCTGACGGGGTTCGTTCTGTTGTGTGTGTGTGTGTATGTGTGTGTGTGTGTGGACGGTGTGGGTTTATTTGCGGGTTTCCGCAGCCGCTGTACTGCAGGAGGAGCATTCACAATCGTGCTGGCACCAAGTGACAAGGAAATTGAAGAGTTGATGGCATCCTCCTCCCCTTTCCCCGGCTACCCTTGAACACTACCACCACCACCCTCCACGCTCGTTTCGCTCTCTCCTCTCTCTCTCGTCTCGTCTCGTCTTGTCCCTGCGCCTCATCGCTTTCTCTTCCATCGTTTTCCGGTCTTTGCAGCACGGCGGCAGCCGTGAAGATAAAAGAGCGGCTTGTAACTTCCCCTCCCTCCTACACGCACACACACACACACACAGCACCACCTTTTCTCATTCCCTTTCTCGAGCTTGGTGCACGCGATCCTTCGCGACTCTCAACGGCTCAAAAACAAGTGTAGGCAGTTTTTAAAAAAGGCAATCAATGCGTCATCACTGCGTCAGGGCGGCATCGGCGGCTGCGGTGGCTGCGGCGTTGTCACGCCTTGCCACTGCCACTGTCATCCCCACACGTTCCCATCACAGTGGACGGTGTAGCTGCAACGGGGCCTCTCCCCCTGCCCCTGCTTCCTCCTCCACCTCTAGTTGCGCCTTCTCTTCCCCTGCGTTTCATCACGGCGGCTGCAGCAGTGGCGTCAGCACAGCGGCGACGGCATTGGTGTCTGGCATGCCTTTCCTATCCACAAGCTTCACTGCCCCAGTACTCTGTGTGCAGCAGCGGCACTGCGGCAGCAGCAACAGTAATAACAATGAAGGGGCGACCTTCGCAGACGGCTCTCGCCCTTACGTGCCTGGGCAGACTGTGCAAGAAAAGTACCCCATAGTTCAGCTCCCTGCCCGTTCGCTGTGGTGCCGGCAGTACGCGCTCGATCCACGGCGGGTGCAGCAACACGAGTACGACGACCTCATCGCCCAGGTAAAGGCGGCGCGGCACTACTACCAGTACCCGTCGCTCAGCGCTCCGCAGAACGGCTGGAACGTGCAGATGTTCACTCTCTTCGACAACTCCGTCTTCATTAACCCTGTTAACCTGGACGAGGAAGAGTGGCGCGCAGATGCTGCCAAGAAGGGCATTCCGTGGGTGGTGTACGAGGAGGAGAAGATGCGAGAGCTGCGCGCGGCGGGCAAGACCGGCTTCGCGTGGGAACCATGTGCGAGCAGCGGCTTTATGTTGCACTATATCGAGCGTCCACTGACAGTGCGCATTACTGCGCTAGACGAGCAGGGGAAGGAGTTCACGGTGATGCTCGACCGCATGCGCGGACGCATGGCGCTGCACGAGCTGGATCACCTGCAGGGGGTGCTCTTCACCCGCCGCGTCGTCGACACCGACCACGTCGTCCCGATGGAAGGCTTCGTGACGATGAGCGACTGGAGCGACGACTATCCGTCCCTCGAAGCACGCAGCACGTTTCTCTACACCATCTTTACCCCACCATACCACTTCGTGACGGATGCGGTGGACGATGGCAACTTGCTGGACCGCAAATTTGAAGACGGCGTCTATCCCGGCTGTGAACAGGACCGCCAGCAGCGCATCGAGTCTACGGCAGCTGAGGAGCTCCAGCGGCGGGCGTGGCGCATGGAGAAGAAAAAGCAGCAAGACGCAGCGCAGCAGCAGCAGCCGGAGGCTGATGCAGCCGCGACCAACAAAGCCGGCGCACCCAGCTAGCAGAAGACGCCGATGGCTGTACGAGCTCTTTTCCTTTCTTGTTTTTTTTTTGTCTCGGCATTGTCGTCTAACGACGTCAGTGATGTAGGGCCGGAGGTGGAATCTTCGTGGAGGCGTGTTTCGCTATCCCTTTACTTGTGGATTGTGTAGGTTTGTGTGTCTGTGTGTGTGTGTTGGGGAAGAAGAGAAGGGGGTGCGGTTGGTCGGGTGCGGGTAACACTGGTGGTGGTCACATTGCCTGCTCGCTGTAGTCGTCTCACAGTATAATATCTAACCAATTTCTAATTACTGGCCCTTTGTTTGTTTGTTTTACCGTTCATGACGTCCCTGTGGTTGGGGCAATGGAAACAAAGGCGGCGCTCTCCACCCGTGTGCGTGTGTGTGAGTGTGAGTGGATGGAGGAGGAGGAAGGGGAGGGTGCTGGTGGAGACTTTGGCACACAGCTCTCCCTTTTCTTCCCCACCCAACCCCCTTTTTTTGGTTGTCCTCTCCACAATTGTGATTCCGTCGCCTGAAGCGCGCTCTGCCGAATGCCCGAGATGCGTGCATGACGTGATAGCCGTACGGCCACATGACTCTTCTCCGCGTTGTCACACATCCACAGACGGACATGCACGCACCACAAAAAAAAACTCATCTCTCTTTCTCGCCCGTCTTTCACGTGTTTGCCGGGGACGCCGCTGCCCGCCCCTCCCCATCCCGCTCCTTCAATACCCACAATATACTCGAGTCACCCCAGCTTTGATTGTTGTAAGAGCAGCGCAGCCGCGTTCAAAGCTCTTCTTTTTTGTTTGTTTGTTTGTCTACAACCCCTAGACGCATACACGCACAACTACACAACCACACATACTTCCCTTTACAGCCACCATGGCGCACAAGAAGCAGGCCTGGGCAAAGCGGGTGAAGAAGGAGCGCTTCAAGAAAAAGTACCTGACCCGCATGCAGGCGACACGCCTTCTACAGATGGAGTCGATCCAGTTCCGCCGGCTGTGCATTCTGAAGGGCATCTACCCTCGCGCCTTGACCCGCAGCAAGCAGAAGCAGAGCGGTAACGAGAAGCAGTACTACCTGGCCCGCGAGATCAAGTGGCTTGTGCGCGACCAGATCGCAGAGAAGATGATGGCCTACCGTGCGTGGGAAAAGAAGGTGAAGCGTGCGGAAGCGATGGGGCTCGTAGAGGACCTCAAGGTGTTGAACAGCTCCCGTGTGAAGCCGCGCCACAGCCTTGTCGCGACCATCAAAGAGCGCTACCCGTACTTCATCGACGCCGTGCGCGACATCGACGACGCCATGTCGATGATTCACCTCTACGCCTTCCTTAGCCCTGAGATCAAATCCGATACCACGATTGAGATTCACCACTCGCTGACCTCCGGCCTGCACGAGCGAGCGAAAGAGATGTGCAACCGCTGGGACAGCTACGTCGCCCGTGCGCACACGCTGACGAAGGGCTTCATCTCCATCAAGGGCTATTATTACGAGGCAATCGTGAAGGGCGAGCGGGTCCGCTGGCTGTGCCCGCACGAGTACGCCCATCGCTTTCCGCCCGGCATCCAGCAGTACATTCTCCTTAGCTTCCTCGAGTTCTACCTGGAGATGATGAAGTTTGTGCTCTTCAAGCTGGAGGCCGATCTCGCGCGTGACGAAGCAGACCGCGAAGCCGTGGAGGACGAGCAGGAGGGTGCCACCCGCGCCAACGCGGAGGACTTCGCGAGCGGAGCCGCGCTGACGGTGCTCGACGTCGGCGCGAACCCAACTCAGGCGAAGGAGGTGCGCGCGACTGCCACAAAGCAATCGCTGATGGAGGAGGAGCTGCGCAAGGTGCGCAACCTCTTCCGTGGGCTCACCTTCTACCTCTCCCGCGAGGTCCCTGCAAAGCACCTGAGCTTTGTCATCAACGCCTGCGGCGGCCGTGTGGCGACCGACTACGTCCCGTCCAACATCACGCACGTCGTCGTGGACCGCCCCGCTCTCGCGCCAGGCATGCAGAAGCACGACACGCTCGAGTACGTGCAGCCGCAGTACGTCTTCGACTGCTTAAACGCGCGACTGGTGCTGCCCGTGGAAGGCTACCGCATGGGCGAGGAGCTGCCCCCGCATGTGTCGCCCTTCTCCGTCTCCATCACCAACGCTGCGGAGGACAACGCGGCGGTGGAGCAGGTCAAGAAGGACCACCCGCGCATCGTCGGCTACGTCCCGCAGCGCGTGCACGAGATCCGCAAGTTGATTAACCCTGCCTACACCGCCATCGACCCGGAGGGCAAGGTGGCTGCGCTGGAGGAGGAGTACAGCGATGACGAGGCCCACGTGGCGGTGCCGGAGATGGACATCGAAGACGACGTCTCGCTCTCGGCTGACGACCTCGCTGAGGCGCACCAGAAGCCCGCCTGGGAGGAGGAGGAGGTGGCAGAGGAGGTGCAGCGACCGAAGCTGTCGGCGCTGAAGGTGAAGAAGCAGCGCGAGCTAAACCTGATGAACGCGCCGACGAACGAGGTTGTGGCCCGGCGGCGGCAGGCGCTGCGCAAAGCGCAGGAAGACGCGCGGCAAAGCGAGACGGCCGAAGCCCGCCTGCGTCGCAAGATGCGCGAGGTCAAGAAACAGGAGGACGCCACTCGCAAGATGCAGCTGCAGGTCGCGCGTAAGAAAGCAGCGCGCTTCTACAAGATGGTCAGCGGTGTCGTGCACGGCGCGGCAAAGAAGGCGGCAACGCTGGAGACGAAAGCGAAGCACATCGCGGATGGCAAACTGCAGAAGACGCAGGACGGCACGGGTCTCGTCAACACCCGCGTCGAGGAGCGCAGGAAGAGGGCGGCGGCGAAGGGCAAGCAGCCCAAGCCGAAGAAGGTGGACAATCCATACAAGAAGCTGCCGAAGTGGGTGCGTTAAGTCGGTCACCGCTGTTGTCGTCCTCATCCCTCTTTTCCTCGCTTCTCGACACCTTTTTTTTTACTGTTGATAACCGTTTAAACGCCACGTGGCCAATGCAGAGGGGGCAGCGGAGGCAATGGAAGATCGTGATGGTGGTCAACGTTGCAGATCTTATAGGTCTATCATTATTATTATCTTTACTAATCCGCTTTGTGACGGGAATCGGAAGAGAGAGGAGGAGGAGGGGTATCCCTCTGCAGCAGTGTGGAGTGGGCGGGTGCATTCCATACATCCACGTGTAGCTGTCTCTCTCCCTTACTTCACCCCACCCGTACCTTCCTCGCTTCCGCTGCACACGTCGAACGCTGACGCTTCTCTCTTTCTCCCTCGTCTTTTCCCTTTGGTGTGATCTCGTTTACGCTGGCATGCGCAACACGCTTAACTCCCTTTGTGTTTTGATGTTCCCTTCTTTTTTGTTGTTGTTCTGTTGTTTTCTAATGCACAACTGCGTTGTAAAGAGGGTGTCGCATCAGCGCTGCAGGGCGATAAAGATGGACACCGTTTTTCTTTCCTGTCTTTTTTTTTTGCTAACTGTGAAGATGTGGTGCGTCCTCGTGAAGGTAAGGATGATGATGGTGGTTGTGTTTTGATGCAGCGTGCATCTCAAATGCCGGCTTGCTTGTTGCTCTTCTCTTTTTTTTTCTTTCTTATGGTGCTGTTTTCTTTTTTAATCATAACTTGCCCAGGAAGACATTATTGTAGTATAGCCTTCAGGCGGTGCGGCGGGAACACTCCACGCATCGATCTCGCTCGATAAGGTGAGAGACGTGAGGAATAGAAAATAAAATAAAGCAAAACTAAGAGAAAAAGAGGGAGGGGAGCTCAGAGCATCGTGACGGCGGCGGTGGTGGTCTTTCGTGGAAGGGGAAAACAGCACACACACACACACACATACACGCATGGAAAGCTCTGGCATCGTTTGTTTGCGGTGACGGCAGCTTCGTTGCTGCCGCAGCTCGGCTCTTTTTTTTTTCCTTCGGCTACTTTTTGCTTGTATTTGCTTTGTTTTCTTTACGGCAGAGGCTTCGCAGCAGCTCGAGGTTCCTGCGCCCACCCCCACCCCTCCCTCCGTTTCGACTGCTTCCCGCCAGCACACGTAAAAGCTGTAAAATGGGAGAGTCGATCTTGTGTTTTTCACGAGGCCACAGGCGTATTGGCTTGCTCTTCGACTGTCCACCTGCACGCTGGCCTTTTCCTGCTCCGCTTTCTTCATCCTCTATACAACAATACACATTAGTGCACACACACGCACACACACACACACACGTCTTAAAGATAACAAGGGGGTGAGGGTACAGGACGCCACACACGCATCTCCCCCCCCCCTCTCTTCTTCCTCCTCAAGATGGACCCCTATCAAAGCAAGGCACGGAAACCGTATGTGCCCATCGACACCTGCAGCCCCGGTGGTACCTGGGTCGAAGAACGGCGTTACAACCGCGTACGACCCACCGCGGCGGAATATGCGGCTGCGGTGTCCTCCTCCGCTGCCCTTGCAGAGGGCTCCAGCAGCGTAGACGGACAGCAGCCGCAGCGGCCACGACGAGTGTTGTGTGGTAACTGGCAAGAAGAAGACGCGTTGGAGCGCGACCTCCTCGCCATCCAAGTAGCTCAGCAGCAACAGCAACAACAGTCGGGTGATGGCGTGCAATCGGCGGTGCCAAGTCACGTGCAGACGCTGCTGCAGTCCGGTTGGAATCCGTCCGTGACGACTGAGGTGATTACACAGACGCAGAACGGCCGCTACACCGGCGGACACACAAGCACGCCGTACCTCACCTGCGACCCGCGGCACCCAAATCTGCGTGATTTGAACTCCACCTACCGCGTGGATTACAACGAGACAAGCAGCGACGTTGGCTCGCAGCGGCGGCCTGCGATGGGGGTGCGCAGTCAACGGCTGATGGAGCAGGCGCTGGCGGCTGCAAAGCAGATGAAGGAGACGAACGACGAGGCGCGACGGCAGCGGCAGGCAACGGCGGAGGCCAACGTGACGAACGCGAGTCGTGCGTTTGGTCCCAACATCTCCGAGTACCGCGCAACGCTGTGCGATGCCAACGAGGTGCTGCCCGTTGTGGACGAGCTGGCGAACGACTACCACGACGATGAACCCATCACAGTATACACGGGCAACCCGCAGACAGGGAAGACGATGACGGTGCACGGCAAGACGCCCGTAGATCCGATGAGTGCGTCTCGCTTCGGCAAGCACACCCACTTCACTGAGAACAAATACGCATACTAGCGTGAGGGTATGGAGACGAAGTGGGGAACTGTTGGTGTCGTTACTGCTCGATAGCGCAGAGGAGTGCATCACGTAAAAGATGTCCTTAAAAGACTCTCTCTCTCCCTCTCTCCTTCTCTGTGTAGGTGTGGGGGGGGGGTACGTGGCACCTCTCTTGTGAGTCACTGCAGTGTGTGGCGTGCATGGCGTTGTGCCGGTTTTTGTTTTTTTCTGCCGTGAGCATCTCACTCCCCATCCCTTGAGAGTCCCCACCACCACTACCCCTCCTCTTCCTGCCACTCACTTGCCCCCTACACACAGGTATGTAAAGAGCTTTTTTTGTACTGCCTTTGATCTGTTTTTTTATTTTTTTCGATGTAGTGATCTGGATAGACGTGCCACGACGCACGGACCCTCTCCGCTTTTATGCATGAAACCCGAAACACGTAAACAACAAGAAAAAAGGCGATGCCCTGTTCAGCAGAAGGGAAATTCGCTGAGCACAACGCTATTGGCACTGCTGATGCGGTGTGTCTCTTCTTGTGAAGACTGGCGGTGGCACGGAGGAGTTTGCTGCACCCTCGAAGTGCCTTTTGCAGCATCTCCACGTGCAGAGAGACCGGGGGGAAAAAAAAAGAATGAATGGTGCTCATGTCCACGCGATGCACTCACTCGATATTCCTCCCTCTTCACTCCCCTTCTCTTCTGTGAACATAAAAAAAAAAAACGCTTTCCCACATAACCGCTGTATGTGCGTGTGTGTCTGTCATGCTTCTGTATCGTGGCAACACGAATGAGCACTGGTAGTGTCGTTTTGTGGGTGTATTCCCTGTGCCGTTGCGCTCCTTCTCTCTTTCGTGCTGTCCTACCGTTGTGAACGATCCCAACTTCAAAAATACACTACAGTACTTTCCTTCTTGTGTTGCACGCACTTGTGGTTTTTGTCTCGTGTGCGTGTGTGATTCCAGTGCTCCTCCTTTCCTTTCTCTCTCTTCCTCTTTTTTTTTTTCTTCTTTAGGGCGTCGACGTTGCGTCAGCTGAGGACGAAGCAGCAGTGTCGTTAGAGTGCGTCCAACAGGGGCTTCTCTGCGCGCACGCACACAGAGAGAGAGGACTATAGTATTGGTGCCGATCGCACTTTATTTCGTGCATCACCTCCATCTTCCCCTGAAAAGAGAAGAAAAACACGGGTGCAGCCGTGTAGCCGTCTCCTTCCCCTTCTTTTCATAGATCGCGTCTTTACTTTTTGTTTGTTTGCGTTGTCTCGTGCGTCCTTGTTGGCGTCTCCCTTGTACGGCCTTCAAGTTATCCGTCTCCCCTGTAGAATACAAAGAGGAGCACACACACATATATATATACACACACAATGGGAAGCGATGTATCTGTGGTGCTGCACTCCGAAGCGGCGGTGCCGGAGGTGGTGTTGTCCACCCAGCAGCGGGCCCTCCCATCCCGCCCAGCGGTGGAGCGGTGTCCCGCCATTCGTGTGTTGGAGGCAGAGGCGGCCAGGAAGCTGGCGGGCAACTCCTCCGCTGCCTCGATGGCCTCTACAGCGGACCTGCACCCGCTTGATCAGCCCGTCCTTCTCATCCGCAACTGCGCTGAGCTGGACGCTTTCACGAAGTCGCGCACCTACGTGCCGGTGCTGCGTGCGATCCACGCCTGCCTGGATCAGCAGAAAGGTCTTGCCTCTCTGGAAGGGAAGGGCGCCACAGGCAGCAGCATTGCCAACAGCAGCGCCATCCCCGTAGAGGGTCGTCCAGTCTGTCCCATTGGGTTGATCTTTGACCCGTCGTTGGCCCTGGGCGGCCGGCTGACGTCCGACGAGGCACGTGCAGCGTGTGCGCAGTACCTCAAACTCTTCTTTGCCCACCTCATCGCAGCTCTCGAGTTCGTGCGCGAGCCGGACGATGCAGCCCACACCAAGCGGCCCTCCTCACCTGGTCTGCCGCCGCAGCGCGAGGTGTCGATCAGCACCACCGCCGGCCCCCAACCCCCGCGACTCGCCATCTTGTACCTGGACATGCGCGACTGTGCGATGGACGACGCAGCGACAAGGTGGTTTGCCACCGGCGTCATCCTGCGTGCGGTGCGGCGGGCACGGCCGTTCACGCTCGTCTCTGCCCGCGGCGGGGCGGCGAGCGGCAGAGGCAGTGGCAGCGACGGTGGTACCTTCTTAAGCTATTACTCGCCCGATGTAAAGGCGGACATAGTGTGGATTTCCCTACAGTACGTACTGCTCACCAACAACGCAAATCTCACCGAGGGTGGGGCCCGAGCTGTGCTGGAGGAGCTGCTCGCTGAGGATGCCACGCGCGACGTGCTGCTGCGACAACAAGGTATCGACCCGAAAACTCAGCGTGCGTTGGCCGTCCAAAACGCGCTGATGTGTGACTGGCTCACCCCTAATCCAGATACGCAGCTGCTGCCTCAGCTGTACTTAGTGGATCTCCCGCAGCGTAGGCGCGGCAACAACAACAACAACGCTGAGACGCAGACGCCACCTCCGCAAACGAGCTCTGCAACACGCCAGCGACAGCGAAGGGACAGCAGCAACACCGCTTCGAGAGTGAGTGGGGCAGCGGAGAGCGTGACGTCGGCGTCGGCGGCTGTCATGCCCTCCATCCCCCCTTCACCGCAGTTTTACCCCCCACAGCCCACCGCACGGCCGACAAGCCCGACCCCAATACCCGCGCCGCCGGCATCAGCCGCAGCGAAGTCAAGTGCAACGCCCAACGAGGCAGGACGGACTCGTTGTCAGCTGGAGCCCGATCACAACTCGTACAGAGTACCGCCCCCACCCGCAGCGACTCCGCGCCGGCTGCAGCAACAACAGCAACACCATCAGCAGTCTGCGGCAGCAACGCTCAACAACATGCGGGTCCCGCGGAAGGCGCTGCAAGACGCCGTGGCCAACCTCCCCCCTCAGCAGCAGCTGCAGAAGCAGCAGACGCGGCCGGACGTGCCACTCAGCGCTGCCGCACTCTCTACAAAGAAAAACGCTTTAGCTGGAAGCGAAGACGCCTCACAGACCGCGCTGCCCTCCCCAACACACCTTCCCACGCCGTTGGCATCTGGCCCGGCCCCGTCGCACAGCCCCAACCCAGGTATTCTCTCGCCTCCGTGCAGCACCACGCCACATCCGACGGCAGACGCCATGGCAGACAATTTAACAAAGTCTCTGCAGCGGCCTACAACACCGCCCGCCACCCCACCTCAAGCGGTGGGTGCGACACCGGTTCCAGGGACGAGGAAAGCAAGTCCACCACCGAGCACGACGTCACCGGTGTGCCCATCACCCAAGGCATCAAAGACACCTGCAGCAATGCTGCCTGCGAAGGCGAGCGCAGCAGAGCCGAGGAGCACGGGAGCTGGGGCGCACTACAGCAGTCCTCCTCCTCCGTCACTTCAGCGAGCGGCGGCTGGCCCGAAGGGCGCTGCGAGGCAACAACAGCAACAGCTGCAGCGATACCCGCAGTGGCTGGTAGAAGAGAGTTACGATTTCACGAGACCGATTGCCGGTCGAGACACCCCGGTGCCACCGGATGACCTGGACGCGCTGCCCTCCCCCGTTATCGCGCTCGCTGGCAGCAGCGTTGGCGCTGCCAGCACCCCACCTCTCCAAGAGCAGCAAGTGCAGGACCCACTGGGGACGCCGAGGTCGACGCCTACCGTCTCTGCTTCAAGAAAACTACAGACAAAGCAGCCATTAACGGCCGCGATGAGCTCCGCGACACGTGAGAAAAGAAAGGAGCATAAGGAGGAGGTTGGGGAAGAACGGCAGCAGTTATCAAGCACGGCAAGTGGACGCTCCCCCACCGCCGCCACTCCACCTACGCTGTCACGCAGCAACCGCAGTGGTACTCCAAAGACCCCAGCATTGAAGCTGCAGCAGCAACAGCAGTACCGCGACCCATCACCGGTGAACACCCGTCGCGTGAAGGCCGCCATCGCCAACGCCGCCGCGCTCGACGACGTGCCGGACGCCGTCATCAAGGGTCACAGCACACGCAAGCCGCGTGATCAGTCCCCGCGACCGGACGTGCGCTTCTACACCCCTTCTGCGCCCGTCTCGGCACGCAAGGCGTTCGCCGAGGGGGCTGGAAGCGTGCCGGCACCTAAGCGGCACCGCTACTTCCACTCACCGGTGCGACCCGACAGCTTAGAGCTGGACAAGGTGCAGGCGATGGTGGACGAGCTGCGTGCGTCGAGCCGTGCGCTGTCGCCCTCCCACATGTCACGAGGCCGGTTGTCGTCGGCGACGGCAGCACCGCCGTTGATTGTCTCCCCACGCGGCAGGCACCCACCCGAGCTGGACCGCGATGTCGAGGAGGTGAGGGAGGCGGAAGAACAGCTAGCGGCAGATGAAGTGGACCTTCAGCAGCAGCCCCACCATCGGCAGCAGAATACGGGCTCAGCGCAGCCACGCCACGGCGCTGGTGCTGTGCCGAGGGCCACGGGAGAGGATGGGGAGGAGGAGCCTTGGCTCGACCACGCACACCCCATCGAGCACAACAGTCAGCACGAGAGCGCCGCTCCTGCAGCAGCAGCAGCAGCGCGCCGTGGGGACTTCAGTCGACTCGGCACTACTACCGCCACGACCAACCGCCGCAGCGCAAGGCGACGCACCTTCGACATTGAAGCGCTGGACCCGCCAGAGGCGGCCTACGCCACCGCCGCATCGCACATCCCAGCCACCATGTGGGAAGAGGGTCAGCGCAAGCGGCACAAAAGCCCTGCGCAGGTCATGGCAGCCCGGCGTCGTGCTCGATCAGCAAACCTCGCTTTGGCAGCTGACGCCAGCTCACAGACGCGAGGCAGCGGCACGGCGGGCCCCGGTGCGCGCTTCGACGACGTGCCGCCGCGGACGGACTGCCAGCGTCACCGGGACAGTGTAGCGGCTGCAAAGGCGGCGTACGAGGCGGCCACGCTAGCCGAGGAACATGCCAAGGCGCGGCTGGAACTGCTGGCTCAGCAGCGTGCCTCAGGCACCCTCAAGACGCGGCACACCGGGTGCCTCTCGACCCCGGTGACGACGGCGGCACGACGACACCAGCCACCCGGCACGGCGACGGAACGTGGGGCATCGCTGCGGGTGGAAGGGGAGGTGTACTCCATTCACGACGTTCCCCTCCCCGCAGCTTCGAACGAGGTAGACAGGCGTGGTGAAAGCCCTCCCTCGCCGGCACCGAACCGGCCCTCTGATACACGCGCCCTGCACTCCGCGACAGCAGCCCCGCGCAGCGCCTACGCCACACGCCGCCTCTCCACGGCGGCGCCGCCCCACATCGACCCACGTTTCACCATCACGAGTGAACTTCGCAAAGTGACGAGTCAGCGTTGCCGGCAGGTGTCAGAAGTGGAGGAGGGTATACGCAACTACTACGCGAACTGCGCGACGCCGCGGCGCGACTTCCGTGGGGAGGCTGCGATGGCGTCCATGACGCTGCGCCAGCCGACGCGTGGCGAGCTGGCTGCAGTGCAGATGGCGCAGTACGTTGAAAGCGACCGTCGTCAGTCCCCAGGCAACATCAACCGTCACCACAGCCGAGACGAGAAGCGACGACCCAGTTTAATAGCGGGAAGTCCGTACGAGGACGTCTCTAGGAGTTACGACGTCAGCAACCCTGCGATGCAAGCACCACCACGCGGCCAAGGCACGGTCAGCCTACCGCAGCAGCAGCAGCAACAGCAACAACGGAGGTGGACCCCTGCCTACCGGCACACCGGACGAGACGACAAGAGTAGGAAATACGTGGACGACGACGATGACGTGGCGACCAGCTCGGTCCCATCGGTGTCACCGTGGGGCACGGCAGACTACCAAGGCTCTGCCCCTCGCTTCGAGAACAGGGCCGAGGGTACGTTTCCCGGCGGCGTCGCTGGTGGTGGCGCGGCAGGTGAGGTGAGCGAGTACGGAGTGCAGCTCGTGCACAGCGCTCTGCGCACCAAACGCGGAACACGCTATTAACTCCAGTGGCACATGGAACGGCTGCCAAGTGCGCATTCTCCGCCTCTCCCCTGTTGTTTCTCTCTCTTTCTCATGTTATCTAGCTTTTTCTTTTTTCTTTGTACTTGTACGCGTCTACATGGCCTTTTTTCCTGTCCTCTTGGCGGAGGTCTGCACGCCTGTTTGCGTTGTGTGTGTGTGTGTGTGTGTCTTGTCGGTCGGTTGATTGACTAAGTTGTTGCTTTCTCTTTTCTGACGCGGCGATCGATTTCATCTCCTCCCGTGCTGCTGGAGAGGCGTGACCGGGGAGAGGGAGAGAGTGATCTTACTTTTCACGCCTGCCGTTGTTTTCACTCACCGCCAGTTCTTTTTTTTTTTTTATGGCTCTTCACCTTATGTGTTGTGTACGTGTACGCCGCGCTAGATTTTTACCAGCCTTCCCTTCATTCTCCCTCCGCCTTCGAATACTAGTACTACAACAACTACTTCCTGTCATCACGGCCGCCATCTCCGTGAAGCTGTTCTCTGTTCTTTTGTTTGTTTGCCTTTCTTCTTTGTGTGTGTGTGTATGGGGGGAGGGGGGAATTGGAGGATGGGAAGAGAAGAGAACTGTGTGCGTGCGCGTCTGTATACCTGCGCCACACGTCGTGCTTCATCGCACCTTGCGACAAGTGGAGGGGGCCGAGGAGGGGGACCTTCTTGCTGCCCCTCCTCTCTCTCTCTCTTGCATGCTCACCCTTGTTTATCGAAGACACACGCACACAAACGCGCACGCAAACCCCTCTTTTTCTCGATGTTCTTGTTTGCGTTCTTTTGTGTTATCACGACTTATACACACGCGAAAAGAAGCCGTCAAAGAGGATTAATAGAAAGAAGGAGGAGGAGGGAGAGTTGGAGTCCCTCTCTCTCTCTCTCTCTCCCTCCCTCTGTGCATGTGTGTGTCTGCGTCCGTTCGTCTCTGTCAAGGCACTCATGACAAACTCCGCGCAACGTGTAGACGAAGGAAGGAAGGAAGGAAGGGGGGGGGAATGGTAACGATCTCCGCTGGTCGCTCGCCTGATGTTCACGTTCTTCTCCACCTCCCTGACCTCCATTCTCCAAGCGATAAAGAGGGAGGTTCTTTTTTTTTTTTAAAGCAGACCGGAAGCAGCCAAGAGCGCTGCACGTGCGGAGGAAAGAGGTGCCGTTGACGATGTCCTGCTCGAACAAGGTTCGGATGGTGGGCGTCATGTCTTCTGTTGCTTTTCTTTATCATGTTTCGTTGCCCCTCTTTCCCCTTCTCCACACACAAATACTACTCACATACACACGCTCACTAACACAAGCTGTGTATGCACAGCATCCACAAAGGTGTGGCTGCGCCTCCTTGAAGCGCTCTGCACGCACTCGCACAAGGCATTGCGACGTCTTTATTACTCGCCATTTCTGCTTGCACAGCTGTGAGTGTGGGGAGAGATCACAGCAGCGTATTGCCGCACCTCAACAGCAACACCCTCTTTTATTACTGCTTACCGAAGCCGTGTGTGGCGTCCTCGCGTGCACGCATACGCTCTCTTGCTTGCCATTTGCACGTCCTCTGCTCAGACAGTGTGTGTGTGTGTGTGTGTGTGTGTGTGTGTGTGTATTCACCTCACGATCCCCTGCCCACCTGCGGCCTCCCGCTCTCTTATACTTCTTCAAGCTCTATCATCTTTTATTATTATTATTATTATTATTGTTATTATTGCTGTTATCCTCCCTCTCCGCTGCGACAAAATCCGTGAAGCCTCACTGCGTACGTGCGTGAGAGTACCTCTCCGCAAGACTGCTGAAAGCACACGCACAGGTGAGGACATCGTTTTCATACAACTCCCATCACTGCTATTTGCTATTGTATTGACTTCCTTTCTTTTTTTGTTTATTCTAGTCTGACACGACGATGCTCCCACGGACGTGCAGCGGAGTGTTGTACGAGGCACTGGAGCTGGACAGCCAGTGCACGGAGGCGGAGATCACCCAGCAATACCGACGACTCGCCCTCCGCTACCATCCCGACCGGAACGGCGGCACCACCGTAGCTCAGTTTCAGCTGATTGAGGAGGCGCACCGGGTGTTGCGTGATCCCCAGCAGCGCCAGCTGTACGACACGGTCGGCCGCCACGGTCTCAAGCAATTGGGGGATTACAGCAGCGGCGTGGTGGGCGGCCTGCTGCTTGCCATTGGGAACGTGGCAGCCGGCTGCCTCCTCGCTGGTATTTTCTCCACGGCATTCTTCTTTTCACTGCTGATGGGGTGCTACAAGATTGACGCGCCGTCGCACTGGCCGTCGTGGGGCGTCATCCTCATCCCGATATGGCTCTTCCTGCCGCTGCTGGTGCTGGCCAGCGTTGCCGTCATGGTGGCCAGCGTCAAGCGGGGTCTGTATGTGCTGCTGTTGCCCAGCGTGCGGCTGCTGCTGTGCGTCGTTATCGTCGCCACGACAGCGGCCGCGCTGGACCACCGCCTCTCCGCCACGTCCGCCTTCATCCCATGGATTGCGTGGTACGTGCTGGGCACCATCAGCGATGTGGTGATGATGGTGCCGACGGTGTATCGCCGTACCCACACACCGCAGTTCACAACGGACGACGCAGCGGCGGCCACGTCGAACTCCACACGCGACCCGTTCCTGGCTGGCGGGCCACTCCAACCGACAACTGCAGGAAGTGGCAGTGGTGTTGATGGGGAACCTTCACCTTCCTCCGCGGCCTCGACGGGCAGCCACAGCAACAACCCCAACAGGTCTTCTGACAACGGCGGCGCCTTCTTCGTCCGGGCACCATGGCGGACGCGGCAGTACTGGCGCGAGTTTGCTGAGCTGATTTTGGAGGCGGTTTGCGTGTACTCCTTCCTCGCCCTCGCCTTTCATCGCGCGTTGCAGCAACGGCAGAGGCTGCCGGTGACGGAGCCGTTCATCAGCTTCTGGATTATCTTTGCACCCCTCTTCGTCTTCTTTGGTGTCCACCTCGTCGTGAATGCGTGGGAAGGCTTCATGGCACCATCGTCCGTCTCGGAGAATGGCAGCGCACCATCATCCCCCTTCGTCGCCGCAGAAAATCATCCCGACGCTCAGCAGCAGCGGCAGCATCAGCGTCACCCCAGCATGGGAGAGCGGGTGGCGAGCGTCTCCATCCGTTGCTTTCCTGCGGCGTGTGGTCTATACATGTCCGCCATGTGGGCTGCCAAGGCGGAGCACGAGTACAACAAAGTGTCGAGCGGCGCTGACCCGTCTGCCTTCGTGGCCTTCCTGCCCTTCCTCGTCGTGCTCGGCTCCCTCTCCTTCTTTGTCTGCTGTGGTGGCTGCCTTATCATGTGCCTCGGTGGCTCTCTCTTGGCCGCCGGAGCGGAGGAGAGGGGGGCCACGCCGCAGTCGTCGCCGTCGTCACAGCCGGTACACTTGCCCGCCCCGCGGAGCAACAGTCGCAGCTCACCAAATCTGACACGAGAGGAAGGTTACAGGAGCACGGCGACTCGCACCCCTCGTGCGCCATCGGGGCCAGCGAAGGCAGCGACGTCGCCACCGACACGCCGTGGTAACGCTGCTAAGGACGTTGCCATTGAGCAAATCGACTGACACTCCTCCCCCTTCAAATCTCCCGCTAATTGCCGTCGCACTCCTTGGTGTTTTTGTTTTGAAGTGGGTGTAGCAGCTCTCCCAATCCTCTGCTTTTCTTTTCTTTTTCCTTTTGTATCGTTGCCGTGTGTACGCTGGTTTGTGTGTGTGTGTGTGTGAGGGGGAGGGGGGCTGTGTGGGTCTACGTCTCTCTGCTTGCGTGTTTGCTTGCACTTGTTGTGAAGGTTCTGGGAGGCGCGTCGATTGTGGTCGTTAATGAAATGCGCCATGCGTTTCTCTTTTTTGTTTTCTTACCCGTTGCACGGCAGCTTTTGGGACAACGACGTCAACGCAGATGCCGTCGCGGAAGAGTGCACAATCAAGTTTTGTGTGTTTGTCCAACGGCGTATTCGTTGCTTCGTCTACGAGTACACCTTCACGGTGCCCGTCGTGTCAGCTACAGTGATCGCCCCGACAATCGCCATCGTCAGCAGACGTGAACATCAGCGCTGCGCAATGCCTGTGGTGATGTTCATGCGACAATGGGGACTGGCACAAAAAACACACATATACATATATGTTCTGATGTCGCTGCTGCTGTCCATCCTTCCCTCTACTATTACTCCCACACAACTCTCTCTCTCCTGCCATCCGTCCATTCCGTCTGCACACGCGTGTACGCACGCCCCGTCTTTCTGTCCATGCAGAATTGTCTATCTCTAACGTCGCGCTTTTGTTGTTGTTGTTGTCAACGTTCCCACCCCCAGTCTGTCTTCACCGGTTT
>OESO01000038.1:245531-281707 GCA_900240985.1 Crithidia bombi | reverse complement strand
AATTTGCGTTTCTCACTCAAGGAACCCTTCTTCTAACCGGTAGCGCGTTGGTGCAGTGAAACGAGATTTGCTCTGGCTTCCATGAAGGCTGTTGCTGGCGCCTATGGCCGTGTTGTGGCCTCTCCGTCTCCCTCCTCGTGTAGCGGAGATGAAGTCGCTGATAGTCGCAGCAGCTCCTGCAGCAGCCATGTCAGCAGCCTCAGCTCCGGCCACGCTGCCACCCTCGCCCACGCCTACGACTCCGCCGCCATCGCGCAGGTGCCGGGCCTCGTTGTGCCCCTCGTTCCACCTGCCAAGGGAGGCTGTGCCGCCTTGGCCGGTGCCATCTTCTCCCTCGAGCAGCTCCACCACGTCATGGACACGGTGCTGCATCGATTAGAGCGCACAGCAGCAGCGCGCCTGCGCAGGCTGAAGGAGATCGAGACGCGCATCTCCGCCTGCGCCGGCGCCATCGCGCAGATGAGGAATCGCCGTGTATCCACCCTTCTGGAGAGCAAGCCACGCTACCCGCGGCTTCCCTCAACCCACCTCGCCCCCAGCGAGCGCGCTGCCGAGACGAGTCGGGCGGCAACGGCTATGTCGGAGCTGTGCGTGGCCTCTGCGTTGTACCCGCAGCATAGTGACCGCTTTCTGCGTCCTCGACGGTCGTCTCCGCTGCCGGCGGTGGCCCCGAGCTCCTGCAGCTCCTCCTCCGACACGGACGGGGACGATAATGACGGGAGCTCCGCCCTGCCAAGCCCGTCCTATCACCGTCCGTTGCACACGATTACCTCAGCAGCAGCTTCCACAAAAGCAACGGCCGCTGCGACTCTGCTTCGTCAGCTGCGCACAGGCGAGGGGCCGCCGCCGCCGGTGAACCCGATGTCCCTTCTCGCCCTTGCCGATGCGATGCCGCTCGAGTCGGTCATGTGGGAAGACGGCGACGACGGCAGCGGTGGCAGTGCTGCAGTGATGATGGGGGACAGCGTTGTCACCGCATCGACCACCACCACCGCAATAACAGCAGAGGGGAAAGGTAGAAGTTGTAGTGGGGTGCCTTTCTGGCAGCCCCGCACGCTGCCGGTGATTCGCGGTGGGCAGGTGCTGCAGGCACCGTGCGAGCTGCCAAGCACCGCAAGCGCGCTCGTCAGCTTTCCTGCGCGTCGGGTGGCGTATCAGCACCTCGCCGCCCCGCGACCGAATCCACATGCCGCAAATGTCTCGGGCAGTGGTGGTGGCAGTGCGTTCGTGGGAAACGGCCAATGTGATGTGCGAGGCGGGCTGAGTGCGTACGCCGACCCCATCTCTGCCAACGAGACGAACGTCTTTGCGAAGTCTGACGAGGGCACAACGGCGGTGAACCTGCAGCATGACTTCATCACACAAGCGCAGGCACAGCAATACGCCTTCGTACCCGGTGGTGGCGGCAGTAGCAGCAGAGGTGCAGTCGGGCCGGCGTCGTCGTCGTCGCGTGCGCTGCTGTCAGAGCTGCCCCGTGACTTGCCACTGCAGCACATCGCAGCGGTTCGGCGGTGGGACCGGCAGCAGAAGCAGCGCCGTCATCGTGGTGGGGACGGTGGTGGCGCGATCGCGGGAAAGCCCTCCGACGCCGACACCCGCGCCGTCTACGAGGACCTCTTCGGTGGGGTGAATAGCCATCGTGGTGGTGGTGATGGCACTGATGCGTGGGAGGGCATGACGCCAAGTCAACAACAGCGGCAGCTGCGCCGACGGGATCAGGCGCGCAAGAAAGGACGTCGCGGCAGCTTCTCAAGCAGCAGCAGCAGCAGCGGGTCTGCAGACGATGACGCAGTCAGTAGCAGTGATGAGGCGGTGCCACGACGCTCACCTCGCAAGGGACGGGTAGTAGGCCAACAGGGCCGAAAGAAAGGCAAGGCGGCAAACAACCAGACGTTTGCCAGTGCAGCGGAAGCAGGGACAGGGCAGGGTAGTAGTAGTGGTGGTCTCCCACTTCCCCCACCCCCTCCATCAGCCGGGCAACTCCCCCTCTCCACCACCGCGCCCCCGCCACCGCCACCACCGCCTGGTGTGATGCGCTCGACAACAGCGCCGCCGCCACCGCCTCTGCCCCCCACCGCGCTGTTGCAAAGAAAGCCAAACCCGCCCATGTTCCCCAATCATGGGGGTGGCGGCGGAGCTCCAAGCGGAGGCAGCGCTGGACTGCCTCCTCGGCTACCACCACCCCCGCCGCCTCCACCACCGCTGTCGTCTTCACCCTCGGCCTTCACCGCTGAACTGAAGTCTGCCGTGGGCAGCCGACCGCCACCAACAAAGGCCCCGCCGAATGTGCTGCAGGCGACGCCGCCGGCGGACATGCCTTCTTCACCCCCACCCCCTCCGCCGCATCAGCCACCGCTGGGCGTGCGGCCAGGTGGTAGTGGTCCGCAGAGCGGAAAGCACCCTCCTCCCCCACCCCCACCCCCACCTCCGCAGTGGGATCTCTCGTCGTTGCTTGGCCAGCGGCGGACGGTTCTGCAAGGGGGTGCGTCGTCGTCATCGTCATCGTCGTCCAGTGACGGCAGCGACAGCGACGGCAGGGACCGGAACACCGACGTCGGGAGAAGCGGCAAGTTGTCTGCCGCTGCTGCGGTGACGACGACGTCATCATCGTCATCGTCGGGACCGCCGCCGCCGCCCGGTGCTCCGCCCCCGCCACGGCCGCCCGTGCTTGGCGGCGACTCCTCCAGCGATGACAGCGATTGGTGAGAAGGAGAGAAAAAAAAAAGCAAAAAGAGAGTCGAGCAGCGGTTGCTGTGGGCGCGGTTTGCGTGCTGACGCGTTGGATCACTGCTGGAGGCCCTGTTGCCTTTTTTTCCGGTACGCGGTGGCATACCGCGTGTGCGTTTGTTTGTGTGCGGGGGAGTTCCTTCTTTTGTTTGGTGTGTATCGATTTTGTCTTTCTTTTTCTGCGTAGGGGGGGAGGATAAGCTCCGGCTGCTGAGGCAAGGTGGATCGCTGCCGTGCAGAACTTCGAGCGTTGCTTCAAGCTGCTAATGCACACACACACACACACACACAAATGCACTCTCTCCCTGTCTCCCTTCCTCTTCTCCCCTGCGCGACAGGAGAGAGCCCACACATCCCTCTCTCTACATATATATATATATATACTTTTTTAACTACTCTTCTTCACCGGCATCCACAAGCGCCGTCGTTGGTGGCAGATAGGGCCTGCACAGGTCAGCACCACCCCCCGCTTTCCGTGCTCACTCACAAAAAAAAAAGCGTGGCAATGGAAACTGCCCCAGTCGCAGCGGTGGCGGGGGTGGGGACATCTTCCTCCCCCACCACACAAGGCGTCACCGGCCGCCTCTCCGCCGCCACTGCTGCTCCCACGCCAGCATCGTCTGCCCATTCTGCAAGTACAAGTGTGAGCAGCACACCGCGGCCGCCTACCTCCGCACCGTCCAACGCAGCTGCAGCAGCAGCGGAAGCGGCGTCTGCGCCTGACGGCACGGCGATGCTGTCCGCCCCGCTGGGTCTGCAGGCGAGTGTGCTGTCGCAGCCCTCTTTCTACCCTTCTCTCGGGGAGGACATGGGCGACGTGGTCGAGGAAGGCGATATTCTCTTTCCTGTGCTGGGTGACCCGTGGAGCCGTGTGCGGTGCTGCACGGCGGAGTCGCGCATACCGCAAAACGCTGACGTCGCGCTGACAACTTCAGCAGCGATCATAGACAACGTGAAGGGCGACACCGACGAGGGAGACGACACCTACAACACAGCTAGTCCAAGCAATGATGCCGCCGCCGCCGTCTCCCCTACCGCGCTGTCGGCCGTCCCATCGAGCACGAACGCCGCGAGGTCGACGCGCTCCACCACCCCGCAGCCCACCGTGGCGGCCCGCGCATATCCGCTGCCAACCAGCCTCTCTTCCTCAACGGCCCTGTGCGTGCAGCCTGTGCTGACCCTCCCCCGCAAGGTGGGCGTCTCCCTCGCCAGTGAAGTCTTTCGCGCGCTGCTGTGCTTCCGCAACGCCGCAACCTACCCGCTGTCACAGGCCGTTTTTCATATCGGTGTGGCGCAGCCGCCGGCGCCGCTACGACGTGCGCTGCTGCGTCGCACCGTACCAACGCTGCCACCCAAGTCGAACTACACGATTGTCGCCGCCGTGCCCCTGAGCGAGGCGAGCAACTACCTGCTGGCGGTGGCGGTGGACTACAACGACCCCAGCGGACGGCAGCGGAACTTATCGTGGAGCAGCACGCTCAAGACGGAGCAGCCGGTGATGGAGGTGCAGCCGCGCCGACTCGCCTCCCTGCGGCCCTCGCTGCTCGCTTCGCCGTCGTCGTCGCGGATGTACGCGCGCTATCAGCTAACGCTGGGGCTGAGGAACATGTCTAGTGTCCCGGTGGTCATGACGGCCGTGGAGCTGATTCTGCCGTCGCTGTCCTACCATAATGGGAAGCCGTTGCTCTGCGACTTGACACCCGCAGCACCCACGCAGGATCGCGGTGACGGCAGCGGCAGCAAACTTCATCGCACACAAGTGGACAGAAATGTGCAGGCAACAGCATCTTCGCTGCCTGCCTCCCTGTTGCTTCCCGGTGACACGCTGACGCTCGTCTACGTGGTGGGTGTGTACCTCGAGGAACTGCGCCACGCCACCGTCGTGCACGGCCAGGGTGGGGTGACAACGAAGCTCCTCAGCCCCCGACTTACCTCCTTTGGCCAAGTGCAGTGGACGTGGTGTCGGGCCAACGGCGAGACGGGCACCGCGCGTAGTGCGCCGTTGCGAGTTGAGCAGCTGGTCGCGGAGCCCGACGTTACGCTGCGCGTCACAGCCGTCGTCCCCGCCACCACCGCGGCCGCGCGTACGGAGGCAGCGGCAGTCAACGGCAGTGGCAGCAGCGGTGGTGGAGGCGCTTTTGCTGCTCTCACAGAAGCAGCGGTGGATCCGGCACCCCTCCCCACCTTCAGTGAAGACTCCCAGCTCCCGTCACCGTCCCACGGAGCTTCTGCGCTGTCACTGCTCCCCTCCTCGCCGTCATTGCTGCTCGCAGGGTCGCCGGTGACGATCCGCCTCGCGCTCCACAACCACAGTACCGCGCACCGCTATGACGTGGCGCTGAAAGTACGGGTGGAGCGGCTGGCCCCGCAGTGGCTTTACACCGGTCCCACCGTCCGTCTTCTTGGTTTGCTGGAGCCGGCCAGCGTGCTGAACTTCGCGCTCACGTTGCTGCCATGGCAGGCAGGGGTACTGCAAGTGGTCCAGTCAGCTCTGGAGGTGGTAGATGCGCAGATGCCGGAGGCGGTGCTGTGGCCGCCGTCCTCCACGTCGCTGCTGCAGCCCGTGGAGGGGCAGACTTTCGGACTCAGCAGCGCCGCCGCCGTTAACGCAGGCGCAGAGGGGGTCAACAACAGCAGCAGTGGCCGGCCAATGTTCGTGGCGACGGTGCCAGCAGTGGCGCAAACAGCCATGAAGGCAGCACTGCCGCCGGACGGTGGGGTGCTGTGCGAGGTGCTGGTTTTGTAGGAGTCTTGTTGCTCTTCCAGATTGGATGTACGCCCCCCTCCACCTCCCACGGCCCTCCAACCTTTTCTCCTTCGTGATTGAGTGAAGAGAGGAGAGAGAAGAGGCACGACTGCACGCACATTTACGTGGCTTCTTGTCTCGAACGCCAAATGGTGCATCTCCTGGTTTAAGAAAGTGAAAGAAAGGGGTGGAGGCTCTGCGGCTCGTCGTCGAAACTTCACTGTCGCGTTGTTCACGCCCTATCGAACATATCAGAGAACAATAGATGGAAAGCAAGCGAGAGAACGCATACGCAGAAAAAGTAACACGTATTCGAGTCTCCACAAAGACGTCAAGTTGTTAATGGGGTGCTTATGTGTATAGGAGGAGGATATCAGCGGTGTGACAGCGAATACGCGTGCACACCTGAGGCGTGCACGAAGTCGAGGAGATAATACGCGGCCTCCCTGCGAGCGCCGATGCACTCAATTCGCCCTTGTTGCCGCTGCCCTCCCTCCCCCTTCTCCACTTATTTGTCACTACAGCAAAGCCCGAGTGACGATGAATTCGCCTGGCAACGACTTGGTCGCACCTACTTACCCTCTAGCCTCCTGCGGGTGCTCCCACTGCTGTTTGCACCCACTTGTCCATCCCGTCCCCTCTCCCCTCCCCTCCCCTCTTGTTATCCCTCCCACTTGTCTTCCGTCACCGATAACGCCAACGTGTGTGTTTGTGGTAGATCTCTTCCTAAGAATCACGTTCATCAATAATAATTTTTAAAAAAAGCACAACAACCGCAAAAAAAAGAGTTGTTACGACGACGCCTTCGCACGCTGTGCTGTGTGTGTCTGGTGTCTGTTTTCTGGCTCCTTGTTCTTTGTTTTTGTTTTTGTTTCTCCACCTTCCCCCACCCCCACATCTCGAAATACATACGAAAATAAAGCTGTAAAGAAAAGAAACGTTTTGTTTGTTGTGTTCTCTTTTTCGCTGTCTTTTTCTGCCTGGTTGTGTGTGTGTGCGTGTGTGCGTGTGTGTGTCTGTTTGGGAAGGGTGGTTGTAGACAGCAGCTGATTCCCCTCCCAACCTCCCCACCCTCCTTCCTCCGCGTACCTACCTCACCTGTAATCGCCCTACTTGGCGTTGTTTGTTCGCTTTCCAATTCTCTTACTTTGTTTTTGACTGTATCTTTCTGTGGAGCACCGCCGACGCGTACATATATATAGTTTCAAAGAGTACGTGGAGGTGAATAGCCAAGCAACTCCTGTCCTGGTAAAACCTGCTCGCCACTCTGTCCCCTTCATTTTTGTTGTTTATCTATCTATCTATCTATCTATATAGATATATATATACTTCTTTTCTCTCTCCCCACCTGTAGTACCGACGAGTTTTAAAGGCTTTGGTGTTCCCTTTTTTCCCCTTCCATTGTGTGGTCTGCCTGTCTTTTTTTTTTCTGTTGGATTGTTTGGGTGTTCTCGCCACGTCCCCCCGTGCAGCTTCTGCGTGTATATGCGTAGGTGATCGGAGGTTCACCGTCTTTCTTTCGGTGTGTACGTGTGTTTTTGTTTGTCCTTTCTTTCTCTTCTTTCCTCCCCTCTATTTCTCTCTTCCCCTCCCCTTCCTGCTGCCCAGTGCCTGTTAGCGCTTCACACACGTGTGCGCCTTTACTGAGGAAGCTTCAGCAAGAATAACATAAAGGCCTTTCGGAACACACATACGCTGACACGTTTGCCGGCAACGTATTCCCTTTTGTGTGTGTGTTTGAACAGCGTTTGTTGTGTGCTTCGTGTGTCTTTATGTTCTCGCGTAGCAGCCGCGACGGGAGCCACCACAACACTATTTCTCAGTCAGCTCAGCGCTATCGCAGGCCGAACCAATCGTCCGCGCAAGCTCATCGGCAGCAGCAACAGCAGCAACGTGAGCCTACACTGTAAAGCCGTCGGCCGCACACGGTTGTCGCCTTCGCTGCAGCGTTTTCAGCGTCGCTCAGTACCACCAAATCGTTCTCGTCCTCCTCCGCAAGCCTCGGTGTGGCTGCAGACCCAGCGGCACACTCCGTCATGCATCGTCCACCCACCGCAGCGCAAACTGTCAAAGCCGCCGTGGCCGCACCGCCGTCCCCTGTCACGTCGCAGGCCGCGTCTTCGTTAGAGAAGGGCAGTGCAGGCACTCTAAACAACCACGCAGAGACCCAGCAAAACGTGAGTGTTCCTGAAGGCGACTCGAGCAGGTCGGCTAACGCACGTGTCGACCCGCCAGACAACAACAAAACCCACGCGCAACATCTTGACAGCGGTGCGGTGGCGCCGTCGCCGTCATCAACAGCCCACGGCGCCCGCGCCGAACGGCCGTCGATATCCTCCGTGCGTCGCAGCAGCGCGACAGACGAGCGACTTGGTGAGTACATGTGGGAGGCGGTAAACGAGGCCGACATGCCGCCCGGTCTGCTGCGCTTTCTGCAGTGGCAAAAGCAGCACGCGAGCTCGCAGACGGCGTCGATGACGGGTTCGTCGCCACCGGGACCGGTGACACCCTCACGGCCTCCATCGTCCTGTGCCACCTCCACAGTGCCAGCCTCCGCGGATCTCATGGCGGCACCGTGCGCGCGATGCCACACCCAACTGCCGTCCTCGACGGCACTGGAGGATCGGAAGCTGTTGAACACGGCAGCAGCCGTGCCGTCCCCGCCGACTCTGACGTCTCCCATTGTTGAGCATCAGTCGCCCCAACGTAAGGAACAACAGCAGCTACGTCCCAGCATGAGCGGCGCTGCCCCACCGCAACTCTCCCTAACCGACACCACTACTACTACCATCACCACCGGCACGACGGAGCAGTCACGTGCGAGCAACGCAGCGAACCCGCCCAGCGAGGTGACAACCGCGCAGCCGGAGGCGCACGTCACTTCGGACCTCGCTGAAGGCGAGACACCGTCCTCCGATGCCGCCCATGCACCGGTGATGAGCGAGAACGTCGGTAATCCCTCCACGAGAAGCCCCGCGCGGTCCCCTGGGGTTCTCAGCGACGGCGCAGTCCCCCCAGTAACCGTGTCCATCACCCACCCTCTTGAGACCGGCGAGAGCTCGCCGATGGACGGCGACCGCCCGCACCACCACAACCGCCACCTGTATCGGCGAGAGCGCTTCACGCCATCCCCGCTGCCAACGATGGTGACGGAGATGACGGACAGTGGCGGTGGTGACGCCCGTCACCGTGGTTCCGACGAGGAGGCGAGCGCCGTGCAGTGGCGCCTCCGGCACTTCCGTCGCAGCCCGACGCGCGACAAGTACGCCGCAAACAAACCTGCATCAGCAGCAGCGACAGCAGCAGGTACGCGTCCCTCACCCTTCGTAAACCGAACCGCGCAGCCAGCGTACGGCACGGAGGAACACCAGAGGAAGGGTGTACGCGCGCACAGCAACGGCGCTGAAAGCGATCACGTCGGCAGTCACCACCTCGACGGCGAGGAAAAAGAGGAGGAAGGTGTGGCGAGCAACGGTAGCACCGCGCAGCAGGACCAACGTCTTGCCGGCCCTCAGCAGCCGCAGGACCGCAAGCGGCGCTGCAGCACCACCCGTCACGTCGTGCTGAACCCCCTACCGCAGTTGAACTACCCCGCGTATAACAACATCAGCAGCAGCAATCACAATCACAACAATTCGCATGGGTCTCTGCTGCCAGTGGAGGCGGTGGCGCCGGAGTCGATAATCGGCCCCCTCACCTACACCACCGTCCCGACCACGCTGAGCGGCAGCTTCGCCGTCAGCCTCGCCGGACCGCCGCCCTTTACAATGCCGTTCCCAGATACCGTGACGCCGGCCACCAGCGCACACGTGCGGCGGACGTTGCTGACGGCGCGTAACATGGAGGATGTTCCACTCTTTGTGCGGCAGCAACAACAGGGCACGCCGCAGCGTACCTCGCAATTCTCCCCGCATGTCCTCGCCCCCGTCTTCACGAGCAGATGCACCGGTGGTGCGAGTCTGCTGAACAACAGCGCGGGCGGTCTAAACTACATGGACCTCAGCAACAGCAGCAACGGCAGCAACACCACGACGCCGTCGTCCTTTGGCGACTTGGAACCGGCCCTGCAGGCCGGTGTTTCGTGGATGGAGTCCTTCTCTCCTTACACTTCCTTCTCCTCCCACACGCTCACGCTTGAGACGACAACGACCCCCACCACCGCGAACTTCGGCAGCACCACCTTTCCCAACTCCATGACGCAGAACGGGGGGGTGCCGTCGGTGGCCATGCTCGCGTTTGCGGAGCGATCCACCACCCGCGCAGCACCGGCCCTTCGCTCCTCTTCGCAGTCCCTCATAAGTCGGCAGAGCCGCCGGCCGGTAACGGCGACAACGCAGCACATGTCCATTCACTCCATCATCCCGTCTATCAACGTCAGCGTCACGGGGCGGTCTTCAGCGGTGCTGCCGTCGCCGCCATCACCATCGTCGTCCGGGAGGGGCATCGGTGGGCAGAGCACGCACGACCGCCATCGCGTTCTTGCCTCCCCTCAGCAACAACAGCAGCAGCAGGTACACCCGCAAAGCTCGGTGCTAGGTCGCAGTGCGAGTTTCAACGCTAGTGGGGCAGACAGCAGCACGAGCAGCAACGTTCACGTATTTGCCGCATTGGACCGGTGCAGCGCAATACTTCGTCAGCGGCCACCAGCCCCACCGCAGCAGCAGCAACAACTTCTGCCGCAGGCAATTGCGACAGCGGCAACGGTAGACTTCGCTCTTTCTCGCTCCGCCTCGCCGCCCAACACCCCCGTCTTTTAAGCTACCAGAAAAGAAAAAGTGTAAGGAGAGAAAAGGGCTTGAGGGGGAGGGAGGACAACAGTGCCGGTGTTGACATATGTCTGTCTGTGTCTGCGTGTGTGTGTATGTGTCTGGTGCTGCTCACCTTTCATCCCGTGTCACTCACGATCCTTCTGTTCCTTCTTTTTGTTGCTGTTTGTTTGTTTGTTTGCGTCGTCTTCTCCTTTCTCTAGCAGGAGGAAGGCTGCCATCCTGTGTCTTCGCACACATCCGCCTCTCGCGCTCTCCATCTTCTTTCGCTTTACACTTCGCTGTTGTGTTTTTTGTGACATGTATAACTTCCTCTTCACTCCCCCACCCACCACCCACTTCCATGCAACGTATACACACATACGTCAATTCACTTACTTTATTGTACTGATTGTTCTTTTCTTCGGAATTCTGCAACCCTTCTGCAGCGCTTTTACCCGCAATGTCTGATCTAAAAAGGCTTCACGTGACGTGATGCTGGTCTGACTTTTCGGGCGTGCGATTGGGTGATGTGGGACGGGAACTGACCTTGCTGACAGTGCAGCATCACAACTTCTCTCTCCCTCCCTCTCTCTCTGTGTGTGTGTAGGTGCTGATTTTACTGCAACAAAAACATACATATGTATCTATGTCTTTCTTTGTGCTTTTCTTTTTTTTTTACTGCTCTTTTTGGTCACTCGCTCTCCTCTGTATTCCACCACAGCCGCCGCGTCCAGCCGCTGAACGCGCGGAGGCAACATCGTGTTTTTGTTCTGTTTTTTTTTTACAGTTCTGCACGGTAGTGTTGTGGCTTCTTCCTTACCAGCCTCTTCCATCACCACTCTTCCTCCCTCCCTCCCTCCCTCCCCCCAAGTCTTTATCACGGCCGACTGATCCATATCAGCACGACGTGCTTCTCTCTTCGACAGTCCTCCTGCTTTTTTTCTCACTGTTGTATTTTGCCACTTTACATCACCCTCTCGCTTTTTCATGGTGACGTGTGACAACTAAGGATCCTCCCATCTGGTCCAGTAATGGCATGTAGCGTCGTCCTGCGTGTCTCAGTGTTCGTCACACATCCCATGCGCTCATCTCTTCTTTTGGGTAGCTTTTTTTTTTTTTGTTGTGTGTGTGTGACTCTGGCAGAAGATCACTCAACTCTCACCCCCCCCCTTTTTCTGCTGTAATAAGGTTGTGGTATCCGCTCCCTATAACGATATGTGCTCGAGCAACACTGCCCAACAAGAGTGTGTCATCTGTGTGTGTGTTTCCATCCTCCTCGCCTTCCACCCCCACTTCACGCAGGTGTGGCAAAGAGGAAGGGTGAGCTCTATGTACTTTTTATCGGCTTGCTTCCACGTGGACTGGGGAGGACGCATGAGTCGACGGCTCACTCGGAGACACACACACACAAAACACAAAAAAAAACGCGTTGCACCACACCTGGTGCACCGCTCCCTTTTATTTTCTCTCGCCTTTCTTTTCTGTCCTTTTTGGTTCCGCTCCCTCTTTGACTATCTGAACGCCTTCTACGGATCTTCGTGGTAGGGTGTGGGATGGGGCAGCTGCAACGCTGCGTCCTTCATGGCGGAGTAAAAAGACGTCACTCTTTGCTGTTGCTGTTGTTGTTGACTCCCGATGTCCAGAAGCAGAAGAAAACCGACTTTTAAAAAAAAAACGAGCCGTGTTTTTCTTCATTTTCCTGTGTTTCCTTATACAATCAGCGACTCGAATCCGCAGTAAGAACTCTGTGTAGTGTGTGTTTTGGTGTTATTATTGTTTTCTGCAGATTTCTGTGTTTGCTCACTCGTCCGTTGTCCACGCACCTATAAGTGGTTGTGGTGTCGACGTGTGGTACGCCTGCGCCGATGTCCATGTTCAGCAACCTTCTTTAATTCTCCTTTGTTTTTTTATTTTTGTATGTCTGTGTGTGTGTGTGTGTGTTTACTACTCCGTTAAAGACTGCATCATATGATACGTATGAGGGAGAGGGGAGCGGACGAAGGCGACGCCCTCGTGCTGCAATTCCGTGAAACATGCGAGGCGTGCTTCAGTGAGTAGGGCCACCATCAGCGACGACGACGAGGAAGGAGACATGGGGGAGAGAGGGACCAGGATGTGGAAACACGTGGGATGGAAGGACAGGTTGTGCGTCCCCGTGTGATGTTCGCCTGAGCTGGCTTTTCTTGCTCCCTCGCTCTCTCGCTCTTCCCTCTCTCGTTCGCGGAACCATTGAGTGTTGCGGAGCGTACGTCGCTGCCGCTGTTGCTGCTGTTGTCTCTCACAGTTTTGCTCATTCATCACTCTCTGTTACTTTCCCTCCCATCTTTCCGCCTCCTCGCCTGCTCCCCCATCGTTGCGCGTTCTTTCTTGTTTATTCGCCCCGCTCTGTGCTGTTACACTACACATCCTTTTTTTTTTTGCTGCTGCTGTTCTCTGGATGAGAAAGTGGCATTAGATCCGCACTCTGTGTGTTTTTTTCTGTTGTCGCCGCCGCTGCTGCCACTGCACGTGCTCTTCCGCGCACACGCACACGCCCCCAACGCGCTCAGCGAGTGAGAACCATGAGTGAGAGAAAAGAACACATCAACATCATATACCCCGAAGAAGGCAAGCGGTACCGACTGAATGTCCGCACCGCCGTCGGCCGCCTCACCGTGGGGAAGGTGAAGCAGTGCCTCGCCGCTGCCAGCTCATGCCCTATTCCACTGGAGGCGATGGTGCTGCATTTGAACGGGGTGCCGCTCAGCGACGACCGTGATGTGTGTGAAAGCCTTGGCATTGGCAACGGGGCCACCCTTTCCGTGGAAGCGCGGGTACCACCCCCTCCACAAAGTGGAGAGGTGGTGAAGCGCCTCGACAACAGCAGCTACGCACATCACTCCCGCGGCTCCTCCCCTCCCCCACCACCACCATCATCATTATCGTCGCCATCTGCCCCTTTCGCCTTGTCGGAGCAGCGTCGGCTGCTGGAGCTGCAGACACTCGAGCAACAAGATGCGATGCTCCATAAGGACGTCGTGGTACGGGACGAAATCCTCAGAAGCACGTTGCACCACGTCGATGACGAGATGGATCAGGCGAACCTGCGCCGTCGACAGCTCGAGCGGCAGCGCGAGAACGCAGAAGAGGAACTGCGCCGCATGCACGAGAAGGAGGCGGTGGCCGCGCAGGAGCGACAGCGGCTCGCCAAGCTGCGAGCCCAGGAGGCCGCCCGTGCGACCGAGCGTGCCGCCCAGCTCGCTGAGCGACGGGAGCAGCTGCGGGCAGAGCAGGAGGCCACGCGTGCCATCGCGCTGTTGAAGCTGGAAAACGAAAAGAAGAAAGCAGCACTGGCACAGCAGAAGGCTCTGCTAGAGGCGGAGCGCGAGCGTGCGCTGCTCGAGCAGGACAGCTTCGAAGCGACGACGAAGGCACGAGAGCTGGAGCTGCGGAGTCGCGAAATTGACATGGAGCACCAGAGACTGGCCCGCATCCGCGAGGCTCGCGCGCTCGACGCGGACCGGCGGCTAGCCGTGCAGCAGCGCCTCCACTACTACGAGCGCCTCGGCGTCGAGCCGCCGCGGGCGTTGCAGCGCGAAGCGGCGATGCTGCTGATGCACCACCACAGCAGCAGCAGTAGCAGCGATGATGACGCCCATGATGATGATGAAAATACCCTTGTGGACCACAACGGTGTTGGTCGTGGAAAAGAAGTGGAAGGTCGAGGCACGAGGCGTCACACGAGCAGCGCTGCAGGGCGACGCGCAGCATCCACCAAGGCGAACGGCCTCGTGCAGAGCCGCGGACCCTCGCACGCATCACCTCCCTCCTCCTCCGCAGTGGCGCAGCCACCGTCGTCGCACTCCCCCATTCGTGAGCGAGAGGGTGCGTCGTCTACCCAACCCGTGAACTCCCCCTCCGCGCCTCGCGCGGTAGTAGGAGGGGAGGCGAACGACAACGGGACGGTTGTGGTGGTTCCGGAAGGTGGCTTCTACGACGCCCGCGAGAACGCAGAGGCCAATCTGCGGCGTCTAGGGGATGACCTGGGACTGTCGGATGGTTTACAATTCGACGACAGCGACACCTGCGTACTCAGCATCGATGGTGAGTACACGTTACTCGTCACGTACGACGCGGCGACGGAACGGCTGTATCTCTACTCCACCCTACTCGCCACACTGCCTCCAGTCGTGCAGAACACGGCGGAGGGTCGACTGCGGCTCTACGAATTCCTGCTCGAGGCGTCGCTGCTCGGCCGCGAGATGTGCGGCGGCGGCGTTGGGGCGTCGATGCGGAACAGCTTTGTGCTCATGTCGGCCAGCCTGTACATGCCAACAAGTCAGCCGTGGTCGCTGCGCACGCTTGCGCCGCAGTTTCTGCATTGCCTCCAGTACTGGCGGGTGAAGCTGACGGAGTTTCTCGCGACGCTGGAGCGCGAGGGCGTGGGAGCAACAACGGCGGCAGCATCAACGGCAACTACACCGGGTGCGCATCCGCTGGCCTTTCCCCCTCCGTCCGCCTCCTTCTCCCCCTCCGCTGCTGCTGATGCTGCTGCAGCTTCGTCTCCTGCACCACGCGTGAGTACGAGCCCACCCACCGGCGGTGGTGCTGCAGCGGCGTTCCCATCGTGGTCAGCGGCAGCCGCTCCCGTGCCGCCGCCCCCGCCGCAGTACATCGATCCCAACAGCGTGTACGGCGCCAGTCCCAGCCGCAGCCATGCCGGCTCCCTCTCCCCCTCCCAGTCCCCTCCGCAGAACGTCACAGGCAGCCCGAAGGTGGTGCCTGTGCTGGGGTTGGAGGTGACGGGCACGGTGCTGGTGAATGGCATGCCGACCCACTACGACAACGGCGTGCTCGTGGTGAACGCCGCCGGGCCGTCGGTGCTGGCAGGGATTCAACCGAACGACTTTGTGGAGGAACTGAATGGGGTGGCGATTCGCAGCGTACAGGACTTCCGCCGCGTGATTGCGGAGCAATTGACGCCGGGGATGCTGGTGCCGGTGCGGGTTAACCGTGGCGGCGTAGCCATGATCGTGACGGTGCGTGTCGAGGCTGCGTGGTCGCTGTAGAGAACGGTCAGCAGACGTGAGAGGGGGCGAAGGGGAGGTGAAGTACCAATAAAATCGCCCTCAACGAGAACAAATGATAAACAGGCAGAAAAGCTGTACTTTATTGTTTTGCAAGTGTGGGATTTCTTGGTTTGTTTGTTTCGTTGGGTTGGTGTAGGCTGATGTGTAGAGGTCCCCAACCTCTTTCCTCCCCCTGCCCTCTCTTCGCCGCTCGTGTTGTCCTCCTTGTGTTAATCGTGTTCCTGTTGTTTCTCCTCTTTGTATGTCTCTCTGTGGGTTTACGTATATCCAGCTGATTGTGCTCCTCACGCAACTGATGATGTGTGTTTCTTGGTTTCCGTTACTTGACTTTTATTTGTGTTTTGCTAGAGTGTGACATTAGAGAACAAAACAAAAGGAAAATGAGAAGAAGAGAATAACAAAAAAAAGGGGGGATCTAATGGGAGTCACGTCAACCACCAATGCAAAAGCAAGAAAGGTGGGACGGGGGAGAGAACGGAACGAGAGCAACACACCCTCTCTCCCTCTTGATCCTCTCTTCCCTTTGGTTTTGTTTGTCTTTGAGAAGGGGTAACCTTTTTGCTGGATGTCGGTTGGTGACGTACAGTCCTAGTCTTGGCAGCAGTTTAGCCGTATCCCGCCTTGTACGTGTGTGTGTGTATGTAATTGTTGTTCACTTCTCGCCCTTCATACGTGTTTCCTCTCCCTCTCTCTTTCCCTCACACAGACGTACATACGTTCTTAGACGTGTGCAGAGGACATTTGCCTCGCCTACATACCCTGCAGTGACGTCGTACAGACAACTCCACTCATGTGGAGGAGAGGTGTGACGAACGACAGACGGGAGGGGTAGGGAAAGGGTAGGTGCGGTGTCACGCTGACCACCGCTCCTGCTCGCGTTCTTTGTGGGGGAGGTTTGTTCGCTTGATCTCCTCCTTTCATTGCCATGCAGACACGCTCATCAACAACGAAGGCATGCGAGGGCTCTATCAAGAAGGGAGAGAGTGAAGACCCGCCACCTCTGCCGCACGTCTTCTCACCACTGCCACTCCAAGGTATGCACTCCGCAGAGGAAGATGTAGCCGCCCTACAGCCTTTGCGTGGGGTCACCACATGCAGCAGCGGCAGCAACAACTTGTTTGCAGAAGAAGATCTAACGCCTCGCATGAGAGAGCGCTGCACGGTGACAGGGATGTCAACTCCTGGTGCGCTGCACACGCACGTATCCACCGCGGTTGAGACGTCCGCAGAACGTCAGCCCGTCAAGGTGAAATCGAGTGCAACCGCGGCACGTGCAGAACGGACTGCGAGTGTGTGCCGTGTGCATCCACAACCGCAACCAAGGTGTCCTCATCCTCCTCCTTCTCCTGCCTTGGGTGCCCAGACCTCGCCGCATTGCGTGCCACATCCGTCGACGTCGTTACGCAACGCTGGAAAAGAAGGCGATGGCATCCCAGATACCCTCGCCACGTTACTACGGCTGTACCTGCCCCCAACACCTGCCACTGTGCGGACAGCAAAAGCAGCGAAACCAACGGACGAGAGCAGCCGCAGTGCCGCCGATGTCCCTACTCCTGTTGCACCGCAGGACACGGTGAGCGCAGAGGACTTTCAACAACAGTGGTGCCGTCTCCTGCCCTCACACTGGAGAAGACCGCGTGACTCGGCAGCAGAAGCAGAAAAAGCAGGAACAGCAGATGAATCTGCGTCATCTGCGTCTATCGCCGGCCCAGACGCATCACCAGAGCAACAGCGGTGGCAACGACTGCAGCACACCGAGTCACCACCATCCAAAGAAAGCGTCGACAAGGCTGGCAGAGCAACAAGATCCCCTATCCACCGCCGCCACGCACAACGGCAGCAGAGGCTGCAGCAGCAGCTGTGGTTTCTGCTAACTCACTACCCGCAAGACGTCAGTGCATGTCTTTCCCTGAGCTTCGGCCTCTGCCAAGCCCTTGATACGATGCGTCAGTCACCGCCACCGGCGCTGTCACCGTCCGACTTCAAAACCTATATCGGAAGCATAGAGCACGTGGCGCCAGAACGTACGTGGAACGAGATGTGCGCCAAAGACAGCCCGGGGTCCTCCAGGTCGACGTGCCCGTGTGGCTGCCTCGTTGACGGCCGCTTCCTCGATCCACCCCTCTACCGGTTTCACCTCAACTACTACTGCCACTATCACTGCCCCAACCCTAACCGTACAGCAGATACGTGCTTCCAGCGAGAGGGTGTGCTGTCGCACGTCACAGAGAACGTGCAGGGAGGAGAGAGATTCGACAAGGCGGCCAAGGGGATGACGGAGTGTCCCCCAGCAGCGGTGGGTGCGCCGGTGGTGACTAGCACGTCCAGCAGCTTTGTGAATCCGTTTTGCGAGCTACAGGCGGCAGCAGCGACTGCACATGCACATGCGCTGCCCCCTCGTCCTCCATGCGGCCCACGCGTTGCCCGCCTGCTGCTCTTGTCCAGCAGCCCATTTTTCTCTTCCCTTCCACCCTCTCCGTCGTCGCACGCGCAGCAGCCAGCAGCACCGTCGCTGTCGTCTCTGCAGATGTCGTTGCAGGTGGCGGTCCTGCCGCTGCTCGCCGTGCAGACGCTCGCGTCGTACGCGTGGTGGTGCAGCGAGTTCCAGTGCCGCTACGAACAGCAGTGCTACACCCTGTCCGCGCTACTCACGCGGACGCATGACAGCAGCGTCAGCGGGAGTCATCACGAGGCAGGTGCGATACCGAGGATTCCAGGTCAGACGCGTCTTGTGTCGCGTGGGCTACCTGAAGCTTTCCAACAGAAGAACTGCAGTGCCTTCGACGGGGCCTACAGTGTCTTTGCAAAGGGGAAGAACCGCCTGTGGGCGGCTATGGCCTGCGTGCGGCTTGCCTGGGCCCACCTGCAGCAGCGTCGCTCCACCGCCCCTCTCATCCCTCATGTGGAGGTGCTAGGCCTCCTCCCCTCCCAGCCCCCGCACGCACCGTCGCCAAGCCGCCGTGTGTCGGAGCTGCGGCGGGCAGCAGCGGCGGTGCGGAGGTCGCCGGAGTGGCTCACAGCGGTGCTGCTGCACCACACCATCACCCCTGGCGGTGTAACCCCACCGTGTGCCGACGCGGATGCTCTTCATCGCCTGCGCATCCGCCTGTTGGCACACGTGGAGGACCGAAGCGTGCTGCCGTGTGCCTCACCAAACCCCACCACGGCGCACGACAGAGCTGCCCTGTCCGCCGTGTCATCGGTATCTGCGGCACAGGCACTACAGAGCATGGAGATGAGCGTGACTACCGCATTGGATGGTCTGACGGGGCAGATGCCGCTGTGGTGTCAGGTCGCCCTCGAGGTTGCGCAGCTGTACTCGGAGCACCGCTGTCGTGGGCGGGTGTTGTGCCGTGTTGCGCAGCTCGACGCCGTCCCCAGCTGGACTCCGCTATACGAGGCGTCGTGTGACCGGCTGCACTGCTACCAAGTGCGGCGGCTGGTACGGCTGCTGGTGCGGCTGTTGTTGCTGCCCACGCTGGCGCGTGCCGCCGTGTGCCACCACCCCACCACGCGATGTCGACTGAACGGCACGCCAAGGCGGGAGAACGAGAAGCGCATGCGATCCACCTCACCAGCACCGCAAGCTGTGGCAGAAGGTGCCGCGCGACGTCACTGTGCGGAGACGGAGAGCAAATACAGCAGCAGCAGCCACTGCGAACAGTACTCTTCGGTCGGGTGCGCCTCTGGGACGAGTATTATCAAGGATGCATCGCAGGCGTCGTGCAGCGCAGCACCAGTGGCTGCCCCCGTCTCTGCACTCTCGACTGCTCTCTCAGCACTCTCACAGCACATGCTGTACCACCCCTTTCTCGGTGTGGCGGTGGCGGTGGTGGGTGGCGTCGTGCCGCTCAGCTGGGCGGCGACGTGCGTAACGGGCACGACGTGGGTGACGGCAGGTGCGGGAGACCGCAGCGCCGCGTCGCGGCGCGAGGCGGAGGTGTGGCGGGAGCTGACGCGGCTTGTCGACGAGATCCAGCAGTGGCTGCGGTACGCGGAGATGCCGACGTAAGCTGAGTGACACTGCAGTGGCTGCAATTCTATTTTGTTTTATACCTCCTATTTTATCATTGTATTATCCTCTGCTACGAACTCTGTGTCGTCCCTCTGTTGTGTATGTGTGCGTCTATGCGCACTTTCTGCTACGTCACGATTCAACGCCGCTGGTCGCCTTGGGAAAAGGGAGTGGGTTGTTGTTTTTTTTTTTTTGCTCTGTGTGTGTGTGTGTGTGTGTGTGTGTGTGTGTCCTGCTTCCTCTGTTGCTGCTGCTGCTGCCGCCTCTACCCTTCTTTCTCCCTCTCTCTTTGATACGCTCATGACGTGTAGGCACCGCACGCACGTGCTTCGGACGACGGGATGGGTGAAGAGGAAGGGGATGACATCCGTCATGCTCTACCTTCTATGCCCTCGATTTCTCCAACAGGAGGTAGGGAGAAGGGGGAAGGGTCTCTGAACACACATCTACGCACAACTGGAACTTCCGGTTTCCGCTGAGGAAAGAAAAAGAGGTATGAGCATGTGTGTGTGTGTACGTGCACGTGAACTTGAACGTGAATTCTTGCTGTGGGTGGGTGGGTGCTGCTGGTGTGGAAGTCCACATGTCCCCCACCACCCCCTCCCCCGTCCCCAGCCGTAGACGCTTCGTGTTTTAGTTTTCTTTGAATGGAGTCATCTCTTCTTCCCGTTCTATCGCTTCTCTGCCTTGTGTTGGTGCTGTTGTTGTTGTGTCTATGTGCTCACAAGTGTCTGCCATTCATAGCGTAAAGAAGAAAAAAGGAGGGGAAATAAAAACAGCAATACGAAACAGCGGTGGATAGGTGCTGCGCTGCGTACACAACATCAAGCTTATTCTGGGTTTTTCTTTTGCTCGTGTGTGTTGCCTACTCTCCCTATCCCTTTAACTGCTTCCCCTCACTCCATCCCCTCTCACCATTCTGCTCTTCCCTCCCTGCTGACAGCAATGCGGGCAGTGAAGCTGCGCGACAGCGCGCAGCAGATCGCAGCCAACGACGGCAGCCGCACCAACAGCAACAGCGACAGCGACAACAGCAGCAGCGGTGTAGTGGTGGCAGAGAAGCCGCGTGGCTCCCAGCGACATCTTGGGGCAGCAGCAGCAGCAGCAGCCAACTGGCCGTCCGCTGCCGGCAGTGTTGGCCCCAGCAGCAAAAACGCCACCATCGCAACAGTGCAGTTCCACCCCCCGTCGCGCCACAGCAACGCCAGCAGCAGCGGTGGCAGCAGTAGTAACAGCAGCAGCGTCACTGGTCATACCACCATCATCCACAGCAGCACCAACACCAACACCGCATACGGAGCGACTGACCGCAGCAACGGTGCCGCGCCGCAAGACGCGCACGCCACGCCGATGTACTACACTGACGCGGACAGCCCCTACCTCACGGGCAGCTCCGACCCTCTGGCAGAGGCGTTTGCACAGGACGCGCCGCTAACCTTCACGGCGCGTGACGAGCCACGAGTGGTAGGACGCTTTCCACTGCCCTTCCACGACATGCTCTCCACGATTGACCAGCAGCTGCAGTACCGACAGCGACAGGGCGCTCACCAGCTCTCCGTCGATGCACTGCCGCCGACGTTGTCGCTGTCACTGCTACCATGCGGCTCGAGCTGCTCGGACGGGCAGCCGCCGATCTCTGCCTTCATACGGGACCGACTTCCCCTCGCCGTAGGGCGTGTGCCGGGGTGCAAGACGCAGGTGGACCACCCACTTGCAGTAGCCAGTACGCGCAGCGAGGAAGAAGTAGAGGAGGGTGCGACGCGAAACCCTGCCACGGTAGCTCGCAGTGGTGCTGCATCAACGACGAGGCAGACGGAGCAGCTCTCCTTGGAGGCGGAGCAGCGGCGCTTCCAGGAGCGCGTTGCGGAGGAGGTACTGGACTACCTGCTGTGCCCAGGCCCACCGAGGCCTCGTGGCGCCGCTGGACAAGCGAACGACGACAACGATGATGAGCGAGAAGCTCACCCGCACGGTGTGGAAGAGGAGCAGCGCTACGCGGTGGTGGAGAGTTGCCTCAGCGGTTTGCGCGAAGTCCCGTCGGACTCCGTGGAGTACATCGCCATCCTGCGTCGGCTGGTCGAGGCGGGAAGGGATGCACAAATCTCGGCACCCAGCAGCTCACCGCAGCAACCGCAATCTGCAGTGGACGCGACAGATGACACCGACGTCGACGTGCCCGCCTACGCCCAGCAACTCCTCGTAGGCAGGAACGCGCTAGCAGAGCAGCACACAGCAGCGGCGCTAACGAGCACGAAAGGCTGGCGGGCCCTGGCCGGAGCTGATCCCCGCGCACCAGTTGTTTCATCCACGCTGCGGGCAGCTCTGGACGCCCTGCTGCCTCCGCGCATGTTGTTATGCTACATCGTGAACTACGAAACCGCGATGGCGGTGCAGCAGCACCGACGCGCCGCGCAGGCTCAGCAGGCCGCACTCCGTCAGGTGCTCGACGAGCACCCTGATGACCGCGAAAATCAGGCGGCCTTGAGCGAGGTAACCGCACTGTTAGCGCAGCAGTACGCGACGGCGCCGGTTGGAGTGGTGTTGGTGGTGTTGGAGCGCACCAGCGATGTGCAGACCCCGCGGGAGTACCTGAAGGGCTTGGAGCAGACGCTGAACGAGGTCTTAGCCCGTTGTCACGCACGTTGCTGCGGACGCCCGATTCAGCTGTCGACCAGCGCGCTGAACGCGCAGAAGCCGGCAGCGCCGTCACCATCCGCCACTGCCTCTGCGGCGTTGCCACCGACGCGGCCGGTAGACGCGAAAGGAAAGTCAGGCAAGACGCACCTGAAGAGTCGTGCAACATCAGGAGCAGCAGCAGCGGCAGGCTCAACCGCTCCTGCAACGACTATTGTCGCGGCGCCAAAGAACCCGGTGTGCACCCGCACCACTCGTCCACCACCGGCACGCCCCACCGCCCTGTCCTCCAGCGGCGGTGGCTCGGCCAGCGTGGCCACAACGCTGAACGTGCTGGAGATCAACAAAGAGCGCCGTCTGGTGCACTTCGACCTCCTCGGCGAGGAGCTGCTGCGCCAAGTCACGGTCGACCTGCCGGAGCGTGGGGTCCTTTTGCGTCGACTTCTCAATGAAGCCCAGCTCTCGCTGGATGCGCGTGCGCTGCTGGCACGGGAGCGGTTCCGTGAGACGCAAGAGCACCTGCTGGACGGTCAGGACACTAGGGAAGCTCTTGCTGCATCGCGCACGCAGCTGGAGGCGGAGGTGGCGCAGCTGCGCTCTCGGCTAGTGTCTCTGCAGACGCGCAAGGCCGGACTGGAGGCGTGGGTGGCGGAACGCGCTGCCCGCAGCGCGGAAGACCGCCAGGCGCGGCTGCAATTTGAGCAGCAGCTGTGCGACCGCCTGACGACGCACACGGCAGCGACGAAGGCAGCTCAAGAAGCCTTCCGGCAGAGTGCACTGGCCTAGCGAGAAAAAAGGGGGGGATGCTAATGCTCTCTCCTGTCAAGTGGCATTGTGTGGTTGTTTGGTTGGCTGGTGGTTGCTGATGAACGCCACTGTGGGTGGTCATCGTCGTTATTCTTCTTGATAATGTAAACTGGCGACACGGGGGTAGCGGCCTAGGAGACAGGCGTTGGTTGCGACCGCATTTGAAAGCAAGCTCTCCTTCTTTTCATGGATGCATCGTGCAGTCCTTGATTTTTTTTTGTCGTTGGAGATGGTGATTGTGGTGATGGTGGTGGTGGCGTCGAGCCACCGCCGCTCTCTGGACGCGTTGATGCGGCAATCCGTTCACCCCACTCCACTCTCCCCTCCTCCTTTCTAACAAAAAGCAGGAGAAGGGGGAGAGGACCGCAGTGCGGGTCTGCGGGTGCACGGTCACACACCTTCTTACTCTCTTTTTTGTTTTTCGATGTATCCTACCCCCTCACAGGACGCAGCAGTGACGTCCTTGTATAGAAGCCGACTTTCTTTTGCAAAATCAAGCACACAGACACACACCTGAGGCATACAAGGCAACAACAGAGGGGGGAACGTGCGTATGTGCCAGCTCGTTTTGGGGGGAGTGTATTCGCTGATTCTCTCGTACGTTTGTGCCCCCCACTATCTCCTTATGGTTTTTTTTGTTGTTGAGTATGGAGAGAGGAGGGATGATGGGGATGGAGGGTTTTTGAGTGCATCCTTCACTCCCCCTTCCCGCCCACCCCCCACCTCCTCGACCCTCTTTGAGTCCTCCACGAGGCAGAGCGCACATTCATCGGTGTGAAGCGCTGTGCCGTGGTGATGCTCCTCCATTTTTTTTTTTTCAGTCTCTGTTTGAGCGCTTCGTCATCGTCATCGCTGAAGTCGACTCAGTTGTGCTCCTGCTGGTCCCCACCACTCGCCTCTCTCGCCTTCCACCACCCCTTCTTCCTCCTCCTCCGCGCTGCGTTGCACACACAATACAACACACCAAAAGAAAGCAAGCAGAGAACAGAACAAAACCAAGAACTCCTTTTCTTTTGTTTGTTTTTCGCTGTTATTGCTGTTTCTCCTCCAACAGCAACCGACTCAGCAATGCTCACCACCCGCATCATCAAGGAGACGGAGAAGCTCCAGAAGGAGTGTCCGCCCGGCATCACGGCGGCGCCGACCAAGGACAACCCGCGCTACTTCATGGTCACTATCCAGGGCCCCCCGCAGTCGTGTTATGAGGGTGGTCTCTTCCGCCTCGAGCTCTTCCTGCCCGAGGAGTACCCAATGAAGCCACCGAAGGTGCGCTTCCTCACCCGTATTTATCATCCCAACGTAGACAAGGTGGGCCGCATCTGCCTCGACATCATCAAAGACAAGTGGTCGCCGGCGCTGCTTATTAACAAGGTGCTGCTCTCCATTCAGATTCTCATGTCCAGCCCGAACCCGGACGATCCGCTCGCGAACGACGTGGCGGACCACTGGAAGGAGGACGAGGCGGGAGCGCTGCAGACGGCGCGCGAGTGGACCCGCATGTACGCGAAGCCGTAGACAGGAACAATGGTCTACTAAACAGAAAAAAAAAAAAAGAATGGTGGGGAGAGGTTAGAGGAGGAGGAAGAGAGAAGACGGAGAAAGGACTGAGAAAGGGAGAAGAGGGAATCGAGGCGCGCGTGTGTGCCTCCACGCGCACCCCGCCACCTCTACGATGTGTGCTCCCCCTTCCCCCCCCCCTCTCTTTCACCCTTTGTTTGCACTCTTGATTAAGATCCTCGCGTTGCGATCCTCTCCTCTCCCTTCTCTGACATATGGTCATGAGCAGTACGCAATTTACTCCATTCGTTTTCTTACTTTCTGTGAACTTCGTAGAGGGACCGTCTCTCCCTCTCCCCCTCTCCACTGTTTCAATGGTGCTTGTGTTTGAGTGTCTGTGAGTGCGTGGATGTGTGTGTGTGCGTGTGTGGTGGTGGTGGTGGTGGTGTGTATGGGCAGCGCTCCTCCTCAACTTTTCTGATTATTACTATTATCATTGTTTTTTCTCTCTGTGTGTGTGAAGGCGGCGATGGAGAAGCTGTGATGGTGCTTGGAAGACGGTTTCATGTTTCATGGCCCCGTCCCCTCCCGGCGTCCACCCTCTGAGCGAACGCTCTTTTCGTTCAGTTCTCTTTATCTCATTTTTGACTTTCTACGACAGAAAGAGCACTACCCACCACCACAACGCCACCATTTGGCACTGCATGCGTTGCGACGATGACCGTTGACAGTTTTTTTCTTTGTTTTGTTCTATTTTGGTGTTGTGGTGGTTGTCTTTTATATATTCCACTGTTATTAAATGTATGCGATGCCTTATCTATCAAACCGAAGAGCGTGTGTGTGAGGGTTCACCTGAAATACCAAAAAAAAGACAAGGGGAAAAACAAACAAAAAAAGAAACAGAGATTCACAGCACCGTCGAGGATGTGGACACCCTACGAAGGGAAAGAGGAAACACGCTGCCTATACCGCTCTCGATGCACAGTGTGGTGGATGATCTCTGCTGATGTGCACGAACTGAGCTGAAATCTCTTTTTGCTGTTGTTCAGCGCCACACGACGGTCGACCGACAGAGCTCGTAAACGCGACAGAATATATTTTTTCAGCCGGAGCTATCTTACTTGAAAAAAAAAAGTGACACCGTCACCGCCGGCATTTGCGCTGTTATGTATGTGTGTGTATGTGTGTGTGTGTGTGTGTGTGTGTGTGTGGAAAGCACTGTCATGGGTATGTACCTCACTTTGTCTAGATCTGTTTGCGTTTCTTGCTATCATCATCTCCCAACTTCGTTCTCTCCCTCAACTCCCTCACCCTTTGTGGGTGTCGTGGTCATTACACCCCACTATTTTAACCTCTTCACACTCCTGCTCTTCTTCTTCTCTCGCTCACTACGGCAGCTTTAACGCCCGTTGTCTTATTGGCGTGTGTGTTTGTGACTTGCTTATTATTATTATACGTAATCACTCCTCTCTCCCACAGCTTTCACTTCCTCCTTCCCTTTCTCTCCTTCACCATCATGGGTCGCTCTCGTCCTGCGCCGACGGCCAGCCGCAGCCGTGCCGCAGCGCCGCCGCCGCCGCCGAAGAAGGCAGAGCCGATGCACAACTCTACACCGCATCAGCAGCAGGCCCACGCCCAGCCGCAGCAGCCTGCCGTCACGAACATCTACGTGCAGCGTCCAATGGCAGCCGGCGGTGGTGGCTCTGGCATGCTCGGCACGATGGCGGCGGTGGCGGGTGGTAGCGTGATCGGCCACGGCATCAGCAACTACCTCTATGGCGGCAACAACCAGGCTCCGACGCAGCCGGCAGAGGCGCAGCAGCTGGCGCAGGCCGCGAAGCAGGAGAACAGCGTCTGTGCCCCGCAGCTCTCCGGCTACTCGAAGTGTCTTGAGGCGAACCCGGAGTCGGCTGACAGCTGCAAGTGGGCGTGGGATTACTTCCTGCAGTGCAAGCAAGAGAACACTGCTGCCCCCACTCAGTAGAGTGTGTGTTTTGTGTGTGTGTGAGAGGGAGAGACAAAGAGAGAAAGAGGGAAGTGAGAAGGGGGGAGCAGCGAAATTGATCGGCGGAACGTATAAGCAGTGGACGAGAGACGTGGTGCGGTAATGCTGTGCACACACGCGCATTTACCTGTGTGTATGTGTTTAGGGCGTCGTGCTTCGCCCTACCCAGCGCCGTCTCTGTCACTCCCTCTTTTTCTTCTCCTTTCTTTCTTTCTTTGGCTCGAAGGTAGGTGACTCCATATTTACGAATCTAACAGCGAAAAAAAAAAAACAAAGATAGCGAAGAGAAACTTACACGCACACAACCATCTGGACGTATCCCCACTTCCTGCACACGGAATCGTGTGAATGAATGAGCGAGTGTGTGTGTGTGTGTGGATGTTTGGGATTTTTTTAATCTCGGCATATGTCCTTTTGTTTGTTTTGTTTGTTTGTTTGTTCTAATTCACTTACAGTAATTACCGTTACATGAAAAGGAGAAGGAAAAGCAATAAAAGTGTAGGAGAAGGATAAGACAGAGGGAAAGGGTTATAAAGAGCAGCAGGCGAAGAAAAGACCGGTGATACAGCCAAAAACACCGATGGTATTCCATCATTGTGTAAAGGTGCGTGTTCCTGTGTGTGGGTGTGTATGTCCATGCAAAGAGAGAACACACCATGCGAATTTTCAAAAAAAAAGGCTTGCTCACTCTATGTTGATAGCAACATTGCTGACGCTGCTGCTTTTCTTGTTCTTCCAGTAGCTCCCTTTGCTTTTATTTTCCCCTTTATTACAACATCAGCTGACTCGTCCTTCATTAGTGGCGTTCGATGTACCCCCCCCCCTCCTCCTTGTGAGGGAGAAACCCTCAGCGATGCAATGATGCAGTAACTTCCCTTTTGATACACCACTCATCCTTTCCCAATATCTTTCCTTCTGCATGCCTCAGCTCACTTTTCTTTCGACGTGCTGCCGTTCTGGCCTCATACAGCGCTCATCACACACCTTTCACATACACCCAATCACACAGGCTGTTTTCCTCGTGGATGAAGCATTCAGCTTCCGATTTCTCTCTCTTTCTTTCCCGCCTTTCTGCGGTATCCTCCTCCTGCTCCTCCAACGACGCGTGGACTGCCACCCACGCTGCTTGTTGCTGCTGCCGTTGTAGTGGTTCGTGGTATTGTCTCAGTCCCTAGAAGAACCGTTCCCCTTCTTGTTCTTGTGCTGATCCAATCCACTTAGTTTTCATGACTATTACTATTGTAATTCACAGCCTGTTTTCTTTCTTTCTTTCTTGATCTCCCCCTTCGTTTCCCCGGCGGAAACCAGCTTATTAAAGAAAAAAAAACGAGCATCTCTCTCTCGCTCTTTATATATACAAGTGTATATTCTCTAATTACTGTTATTTCTCCGCCCCTTCGCTCCTCAACGCTTCGGCTTTGTCGCTCTTTTCGCTGCCGCTATCGCGAGTGCAGCTCCCGCCCTCACCTGTTTCGTACGTACCCCACAAACACATGCACGTTTCGTTCACCCTTTGTCTCTCTCTTTCTCTCTCTTCCTCTCTTCCTCTCTGGCAGCCTCCCGCCGCGCTGCGAGCCGGCAGGGTTGCTCTGCGCTCATTTACGATTGTTGTTATCCATCATCGCACGCCATAGGACTCTTCATCATGGCCGATGAGCACAGTGCGAGTCTGTCAGAGCAGCAGCAGCAGCAGCAGCAGCAGCCTGCGCAGACCCCCACCGGCACTCATGGCTTCTTCGCGACGCTGCTAAGACCCCTCTATAGCTCCCCCCGCAGTCTGCCGCACCGGGACAGCAACGGCAACTTCGACACCCAGCTCACTCTTTCCGCCTCATCGCAGGACTTCCCTGGCGGGCGAGGCTCCACCACCACGACGCCCTCCGTTTCTCCCGCTACCGCATTGCCCAACACGCGTCACGCATGCGAAGTGAACTCTGCCCACGACAGCAGCGCTGCACGACCCAATGCGGGCCTCGGGCCCAACCGCCACCACTTCACAAACACAGCCCTCACGACGCCGGAGGGAGACAAAAGCGCCATGGCGAACAGCGCGAAGCAACGCGAATACGCCCGCAACCACCCATCACAACAACAGCCACTGCTGTCCTCATCTCAAAAAAGCCAGCAGCAGCAACAACACGGCTCTGGGGCGTGCGCACCGCACATGCTGGGTTATCGTCAGTGCCTCGAGGTGAACCCCGATTTCAAGACGAACTGCACGTGGGCGTTAGATAATTACATGCGCTGCAAGGAGGATATGGAGATGTAGGAACGTTGGCTGCCGCTGTTTCCGTTACGCCACACGCATGTTGGATGGGAGGAAGAGAGGGAAGACACTCCGACGAGATTGGGTGAGCTGTTGAGATGAATACCCAGCCCTCTCCCCCTTTCCCCTCCCTGTTGAAGTAGAGAGGGACATGGGGGTGGGAATCGGGTGCCTGTTATTCCCCCTATGTGTTTTGGGTTTGTGTGCGTGTGGGGTTTTTTTGTATTTCTCCTGTTTCTGGCGATCGTTTTCTTCGTTTGTTTCGCTTTCTTTTGTTTGTATCTACCCTCCTTTTCATGACTGTATTCAGTACATTTCGTGGCAAGGGGAGAAGGTGCAGCTGTCATCCATAATGCTGTGTTTGTGTGTGTTGTTACGGTCTCGTGTTGCTACAGTGTTTGAGGCACGCCACCTTCTTTGTTTTTCCGTTTGGTGATGGTGATGACTGATGCTGTTGTTGTTGTTCCTTTGGTTGGATGATAATGCTGTTTTGCAGAAGGTCTATTTGTGTGTGTGTGCGTGTGTGTCTGTGTGTGTACTTTTTTATCTCTTACTTTCTTTTCTTTATTTTACGACGGGGAGTATTTTGTTTGCCTGTTTTTCCTCTGGTACTCGGTTTGGGTAGTTGGTTGAGGGGCGGGCCGGACGCCAGCGTGAACTGGTACACAGACACCCACACACAGACGCACATGTGGAACACACCCAGACACACACACACACTCACTCCCTTTTGTTAGGCACCGACTTGGCTCCCATAGAGAGAGCAAATCACGAAGGCGAAAAAGGAGCGTGTATCCCCCCCCCCCCCTTTACGTCTGTAAGCTGTGTAGCAGGCAGCTTTGTCGCTATTGTGGTCGTCATGGTGATAGTGGTTGCCACCAGGCCGTCAGTCCCCCCCTCCTTCTGTTTCCATGGCTGTTGTTTCGTTGATCACCACAATAAGTAATTTCTTTTGGTCTTCCTTGTGACAGAGGACAGTCCCGCTTCTCTCTCCCTCTATATATATATATATATATATAAAGTCGTACTGTTGCAACCTGTGCTTTCTTACTGTTCTTACTGATACTCCCCCAGTAGTACCACCACTGTCCTGCTCGCCTGCATTCAACCGTGACGTTTTTTCTTCTCTTTGTTTGTGAGACGGCCTTTTTGTTGCTCCGCATCTCCCCTTTTCTGTTTCACACGTGTGTGTGTGTGTGTGTGCGTGTGTCTGTCTGTCTCGTTGTCATTATTGTTACTGTTTTTGCGGATGCACGGAGAAGGCGAGAAGAGGGGGCAGAACGATCAAAAGGAAAACAGCTCTCTGTGTGGGGTAGTTGTCCGGCAACGCACATCTGATTAGCTTTGATGAAATCTGAGCATTCCTTTTCAACAAAAAAAAAGAGAGGAAGACGGCAAAAGCGTAAGGCAAGGATGGAGAGCCCACGTAGGTGACAAACAAAAAGAGAAAGCTGTATTTTATACGTGTATAACTGTACAAACTGCCGCATACGGAGAGGCGGCTCACAGCGTGGTGCGTAGCAAAACGATACCTGAACGTATGTATGAGCGCGTGTGTGTGTGCATGTGCGGACTCTCTTTCTTCTCTCTTCACGTTTGCACGATGCGCTGCTGTCGTTGTCACTGGTTGGGGGGGGGGGGGGGCAAACCCGTTTTTGCCGAACCCCGCGGTTTTTTTTTTCTAACTGAACCACGCCCTCCCCTCTCTCCTCCTCGTTGTCTGCTCTCCTAGCTTTCCTCGGCGCACGTCCGCGGTAGCGAAACCCGTTCTGCGGACGCCCTCTGCATTAAAGTGCTCCTTCATCCGCGCCAACAACACCAAAGAGAGAGTTACTTTAGCTTTCATCTCCTTCTCTTGCGCACCTGCGCCCCTACACATCTTTAAAAGGAAGCAAAGCGAAGTTTCTCACACCGTAGACAAGATGGGTCGCTCGCGCTCGCACTCCTCCGGTGGCTTCCGCCGCTCCTCGCCGCCCCCACACACGGCCACGCCACCGCACACGGCCTCGCCGCCCCCGCGGCCGGCTGAGGTAACAAACATCTACGTACAACGTCCGATGTACGGAGGTGGTGGTGGCTCCGGTATCCTAGGAAACATGGCGGCGGTGGCGGGTGGTAGCGTGATCGGCCACGGCATCAGCAACTACCTCTATGGCGGCAACAACCAGGCTCCGACGCAGCCGGCAGAGGCGCAGCAGCTGGCGCAGGCCGCAGCACAGGACAACAACGTTTGCACGCCGCAGCTTGTCGGCTACTCGAAGTGTCTTGAGGCGAACCCGGAGTCGGCTGACAGCTGCAAGTGGGCGTGGGATTACTTCCTGCAGTGTAAGCAAGAGAACACTGCTGCCCCCACTCAGTAGAGTGTGTGTTTTGTGTGTGTGTGAGGGAGAGACAAAGAGAGAAAGGGGGGAGCAGCGACTGACATGGGCAACGCGTACACAGCCGGGAAGGAAAGGTACATACGCTCACGCAAGCGCACTCCACCCCAGCTCGTTTTTCTTTTCTCTGACGCCTTTCTCTTTCTTTCCCGACCTCCCTACTGTGCTGGCGGGTGGTGCATCCGCGCGTTCTTGCTTGTTATTACCACTATTACTATTATTATTATTTTGCAGTGTGGTCGCACACCACCTGTGAGCTTTTCTCCTATTCTCTTTTTCACGAGTTCGAGCTGTGTTTTCTTCTGTTCTTTTTTTGAGGAAGGTGGATGGAGTGTTGCCGAGGTCTCCGTTAGCACCAATCGTCAAGTGTGACGGCGCTGTGTCTTCACTTGTTTGATTGGAGTTTCTCCTTTTTTACGCTCAGCATTTTTACTGGTCTGATTTCATCCCCCACCCCCTCTCCTCCCCTTTCGCTGTCTTCGCACCAATCGGTTTTCAGTGCTTTTTTTTTTACTTCTCTTCCCACTGACGATTGTGCGCACACGAAGCAGTGCGATCTAGTGTCTCTTGTCTTCTACTCTTGTGTGCTGCACGGATGCCACGTATGACGTCTGTGATGCACCGTGTGCCTTCGTTGCTCCTATTTATATCTCTCGTTTTTTCCCTTTGGTTTAGCCGATGATGTTCTGTTTTGTTTTGTTTTGTTTTGTTTGTGTGTGTGTGTGTGTGAGAGAGTGTGTTTGATGGAGACGCAGATATGTTTGCACACACACACACCTATACGACCTCGATGTCAGGCCGCTCTTGCCGAAAAGCGCAGAAAGAGGATAAGGGAGCAAATATGTCTGACTGCATTGGCAACAAGGAACGCGTAGCGCGCGTCGACTTTTAGAAGTAAATCGCACCCCTCAGAAGCAGAAACCCGGAAAATCAATACCGTTTTGGTGGCACACACATGTACACCGGTGTACGTTACGGTTGCCGTACCATCACATGTAAATCACCGCCATCCCACTCCATCACCTCCTTATCCTCTCCTCTCTTGTGTCATCACAAGTACGTCCCCGTAGCGGAGCACACATACAACAACAAAGAGAGAGAACGATACCTTTGTGACCCCCGTTTTCACGCCGCTGCTCCTTTGTTATTTCCTTCCCCCCCCCCCCTCCATGGACGCACGGTCGTCGACTACACAGTGCGCAGGACAGACCAGCGCCGCCAACGTCGCTTCCTCTTCATCGCTGTCATCGCTGATGTGGGGTGTGTTGGTGGCGAACACCGCCCCCACTGAAGAAAACGGCCTCCTCACGTACGCGCAGGCCCGCTACACCCCTTCACGCTCCGCCGCGGTGGGGGAGGACGGATCACGAAGCAAGATGCCATGGGCAGTGCCGGGCGATGCGTGGTTGTGGGAACACGTCCCAGTCAACCAGCGGGTGCATCACTTTCCCCTGAGTTGCCTGCCCGCTTCGTGCGACGCACAGCAGCAGCACCGCAACGAAGACGATGAAGCAGAAGAAGCGGAGGAGACGGGTGGCAAGACAGGGACACGTCGTAGCGTGCAGTCGGCATCGTGGGCAGCGCTGCGCCTACTCCTTCCTCTCTGCAGCAGCGGGCATGGCCAGGTGACGATTGGTCGCCTCAGCAGCAACGACATCGTTCTCGCCACCAATCCGTGTGTGAGCAGTGTGCACTGCTCCCTCTCGTACCAGCCACGCAGCACCCGCGACGTAGACAGCCTCGCCACCGACGCGGAGACGCAGCGAGCTGCACAGGACGCCGCAGCCGCCGTAGAACGCGCTGTGGCCCGGCATCACGGCTACGCGCTGACCAACAAAGGAGAGGAACCGAGGGGTGCGAACGTGCACGATGCCGACGAACACGCTGATACGGCAACGGCAACAAGCGGCGTGGCGTCTTCGAACAAGGTGTGCATTGTGCTCTCCGATTACAGCACGAATGGCTGCATTGTGAACGGACAGCACGTGGGCAAGGGCAAATCGTCGAGACTGTGCAACGGTGATACGGTGGAGCTGATCAACGCAGGGCCGCGCCACACCGCGGACTACAACCTTTCATTCTCCTTCTTTACTGTGGACGGCTTTCTGGAGTGGGTGTCGCTGCAGAGGGGCACTGAGCAACAGCAACAGCAGCCCAACCGCACCGTGGCCAAGGAAACCGATACCTGCGTAACGGCGACGAGTACCCAGCAAGCCAAGTCCGACACTGCAGCTCGCCGTCAACGGCAGACCACCGCCCGCCGTCACGCCTTGCTGTGCAAAGCGCAGTGGAACGTGGAGGCGCAGGTGTGCCGCATGTACGGGCACCGCGTGGAGGAGTACTACGTGCTGGATCGCGCGAAACCGCTAGGGGAAGGGACGTTTGGTGTCGTCTACCGAGCGGCGCTGCGCAGTGCCGTCGCTAGCAACAACAACAGCAGCGGTGGTAGTGGTGGTGACTATCTGGCAGCAGCCACATCCGCGTTGACGCCTGCGCCGCCCCTCAGCGCCGTTGCTGCCGGTATCCTCGCCAAGGCTGCGATCGATGTGAACGGCGGTGGTCCGAGTCAGAGCCACGGGTGGACGGAGCAGCAACTCTTCAGCACAGCAGCCGCGTGTGTGTGGACGGCGAACGCGGAGGATGAGGCCGCACTGAGGGAAGCGTACATCCGAGAGAAGGAGCAGCGTCCACCGGTCACCGTGCTGCGCGCTGCGGCTGCGTCGTCGTCGTCGTCAACGTCATCGGGCGGGCGGGTTGACGGCGCCAAATCGTACCCCTTCGCAGTGAAGATCATCCGCAAGCAGCGCATGCTGCTCGACGTGCTTCAGCAACAGCAACAGCAGCAGCAACACGAACAACAACGTGACGGCGATGGTGGTGCACGCGGCCGCGATGATACGCCGGCCCCGCCAGTGGTCACCGCGATTTCCGACGTCTCCGCTGCCGAGGCGGCGATCATACAGCAGCTGGCGCAGCTGGAGACTCAGCCAGACGACTTGGCGGAGCAGCGGCGTGAGGAGTGGACTGCAGGTGCCGTCGCAAGTCTGCAGTTGGCCGCCGCCGACGCAGCAGCAGCAGCAGTCGACAACATCACCAGTGGCGGTGGTGCCGCAGGGAGGAGCGTCGATCAGCTGCCGTTGTCTGTTTTGTTTCACGCGCACGACGGTGTGGATGTCCCAGTGGAATATCGGAAAGACGAGGAGATGAAGTGGCCGACACGTGCGTTGCCCGCTCACGGCCGCTCCGGCACAGATGTGCTTCAAAGCCGGCAACAGCGGGAACAGCGCCGCCGCGAGCTGCTGCGCTGCCTACCTGAGCCCCTCCGCCGTTCCTATGAGAAGGAACTCCAGCACCGTCGTAGGCAGCAATGCGAGATCAACATTTTACTCGCCGTCCGTCACCCCAATGTAACGACGTTGTTTGAAGTGTTCGATCAGCCGGACCAGTTGGCCTTGGTGATGGAGCAGGCTACTGGTGGAGAGGTGTGGGACTTACTGCAGCCGTACAAACGTCGTAAGCGCACCCAGCAGGCTGCGAAACGACTCCGCGACGACAGCCCCACCGCAGACACCGCGCTGCACGAAGAGAAGGAAGAAGAGTTGAGGTACGAAGATGTGGATCTGATTGGCGTGGGTGGTCCGCTTCCGGAGTACATGGTGAAGCTCATCATCGTACAGGTCCTCGAGGCGGTTCTGTATCTACACACCATGGGCATCATCCACCGTGATTTAAAGCTGGAGAATTTGATGTTGCACCGTCCGTGTGACCGTTACGCGCTGAACGCGCTGCAGCTGCAGATGTTGTTGCAGCAGCTGCGGGACTACGACCACGCCGCCACGACCACGCAACGTCCTTACCACCGGCATCGCTTTCCGGGCAGCGCCACCACCTCCTCCTCGTCACCCCAGCAACAAAAGCAGCAGCAGCAGCGGTCGGCGCCGATGGCAATACCGTCGTCACACTCGTCTTCCCCACGATTTCCGCCTGAGCGGTTACTCGACGAGGTGGAATTCAGCAACCCCCTCTCCGTCCTGCACACGGTGCACATTCCTCGTTCTCTGTGGCCGGTGGTGAAGGTGACGGACTTTGGTCTGTCGCGCGTGCTTGATCAGCTGCAAACACGGCCCTCCTCCTCGTCGGCGACAACAGCAACAACAACAGTGGAGACACTGCATGGGTTCGCGGCACCCAGTCGGATGTCAGAAATCGACAGCAGCAACAGCAAAGAAGTGCCGGAGCGGGTGCGGCTCATTTACGCCCGCAACGATGCGACAACGAGCTGCGGCACACCGATCTACGCCGCACCGGAGGTGACGCACCCGTCACTGCGACCGAACAAAGTCGGCTACAGCGCTGCGGTGGACATGTACTCCGTTGGCGTCATCGCCTACGCGCTGCTGACCGGGCGGGCACCGTTTCCGTCGAAGCGGCATCCGCGACGCCCGGACGGCCCACCTGTGGTGGACTACGACGCCCCATTGAAGTTCCAACGCCACCGTCGTCGACCCGCCACCACCGACGCGCCACCGCAGAAACCTCAAAGGCCGCCAGCCCTGCGAGTTACCTGCGCGGAGGAAGCAACGGCGTGTCTACCACCGCTGGCGATTGTGGAGTCGGTGCGTGTGCCGATGCCGACGGGGCTGCGCAAAACTCACGCCGGGACCACAGCCGCCAACATCAACACCACTACTGCTGCTGCAACGGGGTCGAGCGCATCAGCCACCGCGGCTCACGTGCTGCGGTGGCGTGTGCATGCCGAGGCGCTGGCCGAGCGTGTGCGGCGTGCCGAAGGTGAACGCGCAGATGACACCAACAGCAACAGCAGTCCAAAAGACACATCCCTCTTCACCGCCACGATCCAGCAGCTGCGCCGCTCCTTGGGCAACTACGCAGACGGTTGCGCCTTCAACCACGAAGAGGTCGACCTCGACCGCTTGGTGTACGTGTCGACGGAGGCCGCAACGGCAGCAACGCTTGGAAAGCAGGTCCACGCAGATGAGCTCCCACCCGGGGGGCGGACGGTGGACGCTGGCGGCCTCGTCAACGACGTCGCCCTCCCGCCAATCTCCGCCCTTGGTGCGTCGTTTCTACGAGGATTGCTGGAGAAGTACCCGTCGCAGCGTCTCACGGCGTACGAGGCGTTGCAGCACCCGTGGCTGCGCGAGTGTGTGGCAACGTCCGACGCCGCGGCGATATCGCCCTCCTCCACTGCCGCCTCGTGACCCCGTGCTCAGGAGTGCAGAAGCAAAAGCACCGAAGTGGCTCTCAAAAAGTACGACGCGCA
>OESO01000038.1:146719-245511 GCA_900240985.1 Crithidia bombi | reverse complement strand
TGTGTGTGTGTGTGTGTGTGTGTGTGTGTGTGTGTCTGTGTGTGGGAGTGGGAGTGCAATGAACGACACGTCTGTAGTGCCTTTGGTCAACAAGACAGCGCCAACCATTTAAAACAAAAACAAGAATAAAAAGGGGGACCTCTCGTTTATCCGTCAGCAAACACTTCACACATCTGTTGGAGCCGCAAGAACGTTGACAGCAACGCAGCTTTGTGGTGGATGATGTTCACTGTTTTTTTTTTTCTTCTTCCTCTCTCCTTCCTGCCCATCCCCAATACCCCTTTCACGAACCATGAATCACGCTCTATCTCCTCCTCTACCCGCCTCCCCACCTCGGTGTGTTTGCCACATCTGAGCTGCATTTTCTGATCACGTTCAGAAGCACTCCCTGCACAACACCACTGGACGTCCCTCCAGCCTCTCTCGTGATTGTCTTTTTCTTTTTCATCTCTCTTTTTTCTTACTGTTGTCTTTTTTTTTTCTCTCTAACGTGTGTCATCGCTGCCTCGTGGGGACTCAAACAAGCACTTTCATTGAGTCCTGCCGTGCTGTTCTCCCCTCTATATGTACACAAGAAGTAAGCGAAGCAAAAAAAGAAAAAAGAGAGAATAAAAACGAGTTCGTCTTTCAAAGTAGCATTGTACGTGTCGTTACCACTGTTTTTCTTTCTGCTCTTCCTCTTTCTCCCCGAGTGTGTGGTTACTCGTTTGTGTGCCTGCGTGGGAAGACGTCTTTTGACTGCGTTAGTATTTTCAGCGTCGTTCTGTCATCCCTCAGTTTGCATTCAGCTTTTTTTTTCCTGATTATTTTCGTGTACTATATTGTAGTCCTCATCTTTCGTTCACGTAATCCCCGCCGCTATACTGCTTACTTATTTCTTCATTTCTATACCTACAGCTCTTGTTTAGGCCCTATCCCGCGTACTCCGCGTGCGTGCGCGTCTGTTCAAGCCATCGGAAGAAGACAAGAAAAAAAAAACGGGGGCGCCAGCTCTTGCAGCCGCTCTTTTCTCACTCCTCTTACTGCAGCGGATTTGGTGTTCTCCGCCGTGCCGCGTTTTGCAAGTTCCATGTTTATAGCTATATATATATAGTTTTCACCTAGAGAGAAGAAAACTGAAGTGTATTATTATTGCTCTTGTCTTTTCTGCCTTTCTATCAAGTAAGAGGGTCCATTTTGTATTTTCCTTGACGGAGTTTCTTCTTTGTACAGCAAAAAAAAAAGAAGAAAATACTGTACCCCACACTCCTCACGAAGGCGTCTCAACGTGTACCTGCCCCCGTCTTCTTTCTACCTATAGTTGTACACATCTGCATGTATGTGTAGGACCCGGCAAGCACTTGTGTGAGCGCGCAGCGTCGACGTTTTTTTTTCCCCTTTGTTGTTGTTGCTTTCATTTCATTTGTGTGTTTGTCGGTTAGTTGTAGTTTTCCCCTTTTCTTTGATTTTTCGCTAATCCGTTCATTTTTCTGTGTCATCTGTTTGTGTGTTTTTGCGACCTCATCTGCTATCTTGGCGTACCGCTGCATTCTCCTTTTTTTTCTCTCTCTTTCTGTTGTCTTCTGTGATTTGGGTGGGTTTCCTCCCCTCTCCCGTATTGTTGTGTGTACACGTAGATTTACGGCAACAGTGAAGCGTCAGCCTTCAAAACCAAAACGTTTTTTTTTTCTTCCTTTTTTCGTGTGTGTTCTCTCTCTTTTCCTTTGTTGTGACCCACCAAAAACAAAAAACGTCCGTGATGGAGCACAGACCAGAGCCGCAGCTCACCTTCGCCCAGGCGCGGTATGCAAACGCATCCCACCCGGTCGCCCCCACCTTCCCCGCCGGCTGCGACCTCTTCTCCAGCTTATCGAACGGTGACTCAGTCGCACGCAGCTTCCTGCGGGTGGCCGTGCCGTCCCTTTCGATGGTGCTGCTGATTCTCTGGCTAGCCCGGCTCACCGTGCATTGGTTGCAGCGGTGGCAGGTTGCGCACCTGGCAAAGAGTTGGGAGACCTTGCCGTACTACGCCGAGGCGTTGGAGGTGGCGGAGGCGCTGCAGCAGAGCCGCGAGCACGCAAGCACGCACCCACACACCACGGACGCTCAGAGCTGCACCATCTGCTTTTCCTCCTCGATAGAGCACCCGGTGGCGCTGCTGCCGTGCGGGCACCAGCAGTACTGCGCACACTGCATCGTGCAGCTGTGGGAGTACAGCGGGGTGTACCGCCAGCTGAAGTGTCCGCTGTGCCGGCAGCCCGTCGAGTTGATGTGCCCGGTGCAGGTGGCGGGCTCCATGCCATCGCTTGACGACGTGCTCCTTCTGCAACGGTACAACAATGGCTTCTGTGGTGCAAAGAAGCACTCATTGCTGGATCAGTGGGTGCTGCGTCTGCGCGCCATCACGAGCGCGCGACTGCTGCCATTTGTAATCGGACTGCGCATCGTCGTGCTGCACGCCACCATCTTCACGTACATCATCCTTCCTGCTTTCGTCTCCGACTCCGTTGCGGCGATGACGGCGCGCTTCGTCGAGCAAACAGCCGCGTCCGACTCGGCGGCGGAGGTGGCGGTGTCGGGTGTGGTGCGGGGCGTGGCCGCCGTGCTGCAGTGCGTCGTCACGTACGCGGACGACCTCTTCGTGGTCGCCATGAGCATTATCCTCACAGGATCGCTGATTCAGTCCACCCTGTTCAAAGATCTGAAGCTGTAGAAGGCGGGATAGAAAAAAAGCAAAGGTGTTGGGTGTCGTTTGCCCCTCATCATCTTCTTTTTTCCCCGCCCTCACTTTCCTTTCCCTCATTACAGGCAAGATGCTACGACGTCGCGGTACCTCTTTGCAAACCAGCCGGAGCTGGAGAAGCGCAGCGACGCCACATTCCACCTTTTTTCCCCACGCAGCTTCAACGTTTGCGTGCGTGTGTGTGTGTGTGAGTAATTCCACCTCTGCTTTTTTGTTGTCATTTTTTAGTCCTGGTTTTTCGTACGCATGTGGGAGCGATCCCCATTTTACGTCATCTTTTTTTTTCTGCCCACCCATCTCAAAGGCTGCCTCGTCTGCCTCGTTGCCTCACAAAACTCGCATCTCTAAACCCAACATCGCCACGACTCCTCCTGACCCACCTTCCACATACAACGGCGCAGGGAAACGCAAGGGGAATAACAAACCCCACCAACGCAGCAACGAACTCGGCAGGGCCTGCCCCACCCCTCATCGTGTGGCCGGGGGGAGTGCATTGGCGCAAATCCAAGAAAAAAAGGCGCCGCGGTTTTGGCCCCACCCATCCTCCCTCCTTCCCATTCCCCAACCCCAACCCCAACCCCAACCCCCCCCCCGGCCCTGTACCCCGGCCACCACGGCCTACTCTTTCCCTTAAAGAGAGAGAGAGAGAGAGAGAGAGAGAGAGAGGGGGGGGGGTTGCCCGGCGCCAGGGGGGCTTCCTCCCCGGAGAGGAGCCGCCCGCCCAAGGAAAGGCGGCCACACACACCCGGCCAACTGGGGTAGCAGAACGGCGGCCACAAGACAGCCACACAAAGTGTTGCCACTTACTTCCTTCAGGAAACGGGAGAAAAGCTCACTACAATACCGTTAATTACCAAAATGAACGCCAAAAATGCAAAGCAACCTGTCTGATATCCCCACAATCGGCAGCAGCACTTTCAATCTAGCCGCATTCCTTTACCACAGGATTTCTTTTGATTACAAGATGTCAGCACGCTTGCTCTTTTAAAATAAAAAAAGGCAACCGGAGAGTTTCAGTAAAGAAAGACGCATACATATAAACACGATTCCGTACAGCAACAAGATGTTGATGATCAAGCATCAGGTGACCGTGAGAGATTTTCTTTTTTGTTTGCTCTTAATAGCGCATCTTCACCGCCAATGAAACCAGAAAGTGCAAGGGAAAGAACAAAAGGGTTGTCACACGATCAGCACAATTTGCCCGAGAGAGTCTGCCTCCGACGAAAAGCACTTCTGCGCGGACCGTTTTTGACAAGCGGCGAAATCAAAATAACGATAGCAAATTTCGCACAAGCGCACGCGAGAAAGAAGGTGACGTTCACATTTTTTAGAGCTACCTATTGCGTCTCTTTCGCAAAACCTTCCTCTCCCTCTGCTCCCTTTTCTTCTCTATTGCCTAAAACCCTTTTTTGCTCCATGACAGCGAACCCGCTAACTTTAAGAAGTAGAGCGCCAAGTCAATTTTCCATTCTCCAAGATGACGATGAACTTTGGTAACATGACCCTCGGGGGTGCCATGGCCACCTTCGGCGGTCAGTCCAACCCGATGTGCAACTACACGAGCCCTCTCGCAAAGAAGTTCGTGTACAAAGAGATGGGCAAGGTGTACTACCCGCTGCGCCGCCATGTATTCCGCACCAAGGTTCGCACCGCGGCTGAAATCCGATTCAACGAGATTGTGAAGAACTACATGAAGGACAAGATGACTTTCAAGAAGGGTTGCTACGCCGCCACCATCACCAACACCGTAGAGCTCGACCACATGGGAAGCATCATCCCGAAAGATGAGTACGAGGTGAAGCGCCTGACGAGCTACATGACCAGTAAGAAGATGAGCAACGACTATAAAAAGCACATGCAGGAGCTCTGGACCCGTGTCCTCTTTGTCTGCGAGTCTACGAACCTGGTTGGCGTGACCGAGAACGCCATGACTCAGAACTCCCGCCCGGGTACGGATGAGGAGTTCATGTCCCTCATTTGGTACTCCTCGTTCGCCACCACGCTTCTGGCGTTCGTGTTGACACTCGTGATCTGGTGGTACCGCTACGGTCAGGCTCCGCAGTACGCAGAGTTCAAGTGATTGCCTTATAGGGCTTTCACAAGCTAAAAGTAGCTTTCTTTTGTGTTGTTATTATTTACTAAGGTGGCTTTGATCTGTGTTTTTCTTTTTTCAGGTCGTCTTAATCAATACCCTTACGTGATGTACCTGAATAGAGAACTTAGGTATTAGGATAATTACAGAATTATAGCTGTTTTTTTTTTTTTTGAGGAGGCGAATACTAGGAAAAGGAAGAAAAGATGTTATGTTTTCCTATCAACTCTACATGGCTTCCGTGCTCTTAGTATCATCTTTTTCTTTTTTTTTGGTTCGCTTATTTGAGCTTTTTTTTCGTTACACGTATTGTTTTACGTGGGTCAAAAGCGGATGCAACAGAAAACAAAAAGAAATGCAGACCCCAGCACGAATTAAACCACCGGTTTAAAATGTTTTCTGCGCTGCAACAGTACTTGTTCTTCGACAATGTATCGGATAGGAGAAAGGTTGAGCCGCTTTTCCCGCCGATGATTGCTCTTTGCCTTGTCGTTGTGAGCAAGAGTGTTGTGGTTTCAGAAGCGATTCACCCATGTGTTTTTCTCCTTTTTTTTTTTTTGCGCCATCTACTCAATGTCTATACCATCAACTGCTGCTAATAACGTGTGTTGATGGTGCAACCCAGCCCACAAGGTTTGCTTTGGGGTATTTTTTTTTCTTAGCGCATATTATTTGCTTCTCAGCCAAATGCAGATATCACAAGAACGTACCATAACGGTCAAACACATTCTTGTCCTCGTTATCCTACCACTATTCTTCTCTCGCCTTCTAGCCTTTGGAAATTCCCTTGTGTCCGCACCTTTTTTCTCCGACTTTGGAACCAAGAGAAAAACCAGGTGTTACGAGTAGTTTCTATTCCATTGAGTTTCACATCCACAACGCAACCGAAAATACACTAGCACTATGTCGAGCACACGTGGAAACGAAGACGTCATCAAACTTCTACTCACTCTTAGGAACACAGCCATTCCAAAGAGTGTGGACAGTGGAGAAGCAATCACTTACTCGGCACTTCGTGACACAGTACTCGACAACGCCATTTCGATTTTAGGCCCAACAAAGCCAATCGATTCTGCAATAGCTAAAACGGAGCTTTGCGTTGACCATCGAAAACTGGCAAATACTGTTCTAGAGCGCACCTTTGATGTCCACACGCAGCTTTTACGCCAGAAACTGAAGGAAGCGGAGGAAGAGGCTGAGATGTGGCGAAAGGTGGCGTTGTTTGGGAGCCATGGGACGCCCAAAAATGCAAGCCTCCATTTGTCAGCGCTATCGCCTGCAATGAAAGTGGAGCAGCGCTGTGATAGCACACAGACAGCACCGGAAAACACTACGCCGAGCGCAGATTTAAATCAAGCCGTGACATTCGTTGGCAACCAAATAACTGCTTTACAAGAGTTGTTTGCAGGGAAAACCGATGGTGTACTGATGTTGCTTGACACAAAAGTCGAACTTCTATGCAGCGCCAATATCAACGGCATCGATGAACACAGATACCCTCTCGAAACGGAAAGGCCGAGTCTCGACACCGACATTGTTGCAGGACCAGACTCGTATAATCGCTCTTCTCCCGGTTCATCTATCATCATTCCTCGTCTTCCGTCGGCAAAACAGTCTTTTAAGGCAAAAACTCGAAAGGCGGTTTCTGTCCCCGTTTTTCCAGTTACGAGTCCTCTTGTGAAAAGTGCAGCTGGCAGGGAGGCCGTTACTGCGTTTTCACCTGCGAAGCCAACGGAGCCCGTCGTATCAATGCATGGTGACAGTGTAGTATCCAATCCAGCTGCTCAAGCTGTCGATACCGGAAATAGTACTGACCCCTTGTACGTGCTACGAGCGTTGCACTTAAAACCTCGTAATAGCGTTTCTCCTAGAGATGCTACCAGTTTGCCTCGGAACAAAAAACAACGACAAGCATCCCAGCTTCCGCAGTTATAAACTCCACAGAACTGCGAGCTACCTAGTAAAACTCTACCATTTTTACACTGTGGTCAGTTGGCAAGCGCGGATAGCTGAAAAGTCACAAAATAAGCTCTCTTGTTTGGAGTACCTAGACTCTTCCATATAGGTATACTACGTGTACTACTATTGTCCTTATACAGATTTCATACCTTTTTTTTTTCTTTAGAGATGTTAAGTGAAACATTCACCGTGTTGATGGAAGTACTTCAAACCCTTTTTTTTTCCATGCCTGCTCGCATAAGCCAGACATCTGCGATTTGTCTTTGTCAATTGCATACTGGAAGGCAATCAAAGCGGAGCTGCTTTCACTTCTCCACATTACGATGTGGCCGCTTTTCTTTTTCTAGCTTTTTCCCCCCTTCTTTTCCCATAACAGTAAACGCGTAACCCTCAGTGTTTAGCGTTTCCTTGTCAATTGTTTCATTTTTCTAATTTTTCACACTTTGTTTTTCGTTTATTGGAGCCTTTTTTTTTCCGTTTTCGACTGAGAAAAAAAAAACGATAACAAGCGCGTGCTCAAAGCAAACATGAGGAAAGAAAGCAGAAAGAAAAAAAGAGAAACACTGGTTCACTGCCACTGTGAGCGAAAAAAAAAAAAGAGACAACTGTTTATATATCCGCTGTCTCGTTTGTTTCACACGTCACTACTGTAACAATGACTCTCTTTTTTCTTCCATACCATGCACATGGAAAACAGATTGTTTCCGCGTGACGTCAGAGGTGCCCAACAAGATATGTAACTCCTTCATTGCTGCTAATCAGTACTCATGACAATCTTACTACTTCCAATAAACAAACCCTCTAACATTCTCTCCCTTTGCAACGTAAAAAAAAGCACACCTTTTTCACATCAACACGTCTCTAACGAGCGCAGCTAAGAACCAGCTGTTCTTGCTCTCTTTTTTGCAAAGAGCAATCAGGTTTCATAAGCCTGAAAGCTCCTGTTTCCACTGGATATATATATATAAGTTTAGGTTGCGCAAATGGGCTGCGGTGTTTCGCGATCAGTGCTTGATGGTAACGACGATGTTTCGAAGTCGGATGCCTTTCTTCATTTGTGTACGAGGGAGAAGAACCCCATTGCTGTGCAGCTTAATGCTTACTTTAACGCGATCATTTCGGAGTGTCTCTATAAATCTCAGGGTGATATGAACGGCTACGAGCGCCTCCTTGCGAAGCGTCCGACAGAGATCACTGTAAATCGAAGCAAACTCGCAGCGCAGCGTCACGGCATAGGCCACAAGCCTCTTACTCTTGATGGCGTGAATGATATTATGACTCTTTTTTTGGGGCATGTCATCCATTCCCTCGAGCGTCGAAAGTGGAGCGGGTCGTTCAACTACGCTCTATTGCAACCGATGCCTGACATCAGTGCCATTGGAAACGACAACTCTAATACTCTCCAGCCGTCGACAAGCACCGAAAGCAGTTCTCCACAAGCATCCACAATGAAGAAAAGCGAGACTCGCGGGAATTGCAATAAGAAAAGTGCAGCCCACATAGCGTCTGTGGACAACAGGAGCGGTGACACAACAGTTGCAGCAGCTGATCCTCCAGCTGATTCGCCTGCGCCGACGACTGTCGCAAGCTCTCGGAAATCAAATAAGACTACAGTGACCACCTCGACATCCGTCGCTGACAACAGTAGCACCCTTGTGTTTGTCGACCGCGGTAACGGAAGTCGCCAAGACGATAACCCTAGCCGGCAATGGCGGATGGAGTTGACAGGCAACATTACCTACCCTTCCGTTGACGGGGCTCTCACGCTGATTTGCGACTGCAAGGTCTCTTTTCTGTTTTTCACGTGCGACACAAACCTGCCTCCCGTAGCACACATCAGCAAACTTAGCGAGGACTTGACCTCGCAAGGGCAAAACACCCCTCTTCACGTACCTGCTTCCCCTAACCGCTCGACAGTGCCAGTTGCAGAAGCTGTGGAATCCTTGGGCCCAGTGATGCGACTATCTACTACTGTGGAAGGCGACGAAGGGCAGTCGGAAAACTCCAAAAAGGTCAAATTGGAACAGCGGTGAAAGGCCCGTGCAACAAGCTTGCGATTCAGCGCCAGTCGTTGCACATCAGTCGACCTGGCAAAATAAGCGCGAATGAAGCCCTTGGCAGGTGGTGTGCTGTTGCTAGCCCTTAACGTTGTGCCATCTCTTGACTTTTCTTTCTTTTTTTTTTCTTCTGCTGCTGATTTTCTAGGTTGTTTTTTTTTTTTTCTTGGCAATAGCCAAGATCATTTAAAGCTGCTGGATCTTTTTTTGTTTTCTTTAGTTTTCCTGCTGCAGTCTTTTTTTTTGTCCTCATTTCTTTTGTGTTTTCATTGTGGCGAACTAGTTCGATATTCCGTTGGACTGTCTTTGATGGCATCCGCCGCCATGCACTGTTTAGGTGAACGAGCGAACTTGCTTTATTTTCTTCTTTGTGCTCGTCGTCGTCAGGTTGTGCTTGACAAGCAACTATGCAACTTCAAAATCCTTTTTGCTTGCTGGAGTTGCTGCTGCGGTTACAAGCAGCACTGTGTTTATTTGCTCTTTTTTTTACCCTTTCAGCGTGTGTGTGGTAGAGTCGGTGCGTAGATGCACGACAAGCGTGCGGTATAAACGCGGTGTGTATTTCTGTATTCTCTTCTTTTCTTTTTTAGTTTTTTCTGTTTTTTTTTTTTTTGAAGACCAGCATACGTGACTCACAGGGCCTTAAAGTAAAGCCAACGACGAGCCAATTGCAAAGGAGGTAAACTAGTACAGCTCTCCAGTAGGCAGGTCTCTTATTTGTTTAGTACCTGCGAGCCGTATTGCCCCGTGCTGCGCGTCATGCACCTGACCCACGCCCTTCCCCCGCTTATACAGCACCTCCTTGTTTTCTTCTGCGTCTTTGTTTTGCTGCTGTGTGTTGCAGGGCGTCTGTTTTTAGTGGTGTGTGTGTGCGTGTCTTCTTTTTTACTTTACCGGTCGTGATCTACAGTTAGCTGTGGTGGTAGTGCAGTTTAAAGGAATGCGTTGTACTGTCAACGGCTGCGTTATGTGCATGGCTGGCTTGTTATTCGCATCATCGTCAACCTTGTGAGAGCTCTCTCCTATCATCGTCTATACGTCTCCAGGTGTGTTTTGACTTTTAAAAAAATAAGTAGGCAAAGTCTGATCTCCTTCACCTGCTTTGTTGCTGTTGTTTGTTTATTGTTATTATTATCGTGTTTACGATATTGAATCCCTTTTTTTTTCTTGAAATTCCCCCTCCCCCAGTGCTGCCTTTACTTCTCTCCGAAAGGCAACAAAGCTGCACGAGATGCGCAGCGTCGCAATTTGCGTAGTACACTTGAACGGAAGAGTAGAAAGAAACACTGACAGATCTTGCTCCTTTCTTTTACTGTCATTTGCTTTACGAGTATCGTTTCTTATTGATGCCCCTTAACGTTACTAATTCTTCATGACAGAACTCATGTTGTACGCAGAGTGCTTCAGTACCTTTAATTTGATGCAAAAAAAAAAGGTCCTTCGCCTTCTTTGTTGTTGCTGTTATTACTGATGTTTGCATTCCCCTCCTTTACTCTGTTGCAGTGCCTATATAGAGAAAGCACCTCTTACTGTGGCGCGTGTATGTGATTTCTCGAGTTTTGTTCTCTCTATACAGTACTTGTCTTCTGGTGTACACGTGCCTGCATCCCGCCTACGCCGTACCTTTGAAAGCAGGCAAGATCGACACCGGAAAGATCAACAGCGAGTTACACACATGCACACACATCGCAGCGCTGTGTTCGGGGCATAACACATCAGATAAATCCGCACACCGACTCCATTTTATCATTGCCGTGCACGGTAGGCTTCTACGAGCTCTAAATCTGTTTGATTCTCTTGTTATTTTACGCGTGTGTACATCTTTTTTTTTTTCTTGTGTCGCGCTGCGCATTCGAATAACTGCTGAGCAAAGCAATATGTGAAGAGAAAGAAAGAGGAGGAGAGGTTTTGTAGCTCCTCTCCCTTTGAGCGCCTCTCACAACTCCGCGCGCTCTCTTTCTCTCCTCCCTTGCGACGTCGTCTGAGTGAAAAGGGGGCAGAAATTGTGGGTGCACGATGGGGACAATGAGGATGCTTCTTACCTTTTTTTGTTATTGTTTCCGCTGTGCTTTGGTTTCTTGGTGCTCGCACATGCGAGCAACGCTCTGAGGAATGCTGTGAGCAACGCTGTGATTATTTATCATTATTATTATTATGTGCTATTTTTCTCCCTTCCTTTTCTCTCTCTTTTGCGTCCTTACGTGTTGACTTCTTTAACAGTGTTTTTTGTTGTTGTTGTTTTTCGGCTTATCGTGCAGGAGCGTGTCGTTTGATTTGACACCCTGAAAAGAAAAAGAAAGAAAGAATTGGAGAGAAAAGACGGGAGAAACCACGTGAAGAGGGGCAAGAAAATGGGAACCTGTCTGTGTAGAAGCGGACGTGTGTTTATTCCTAATATGCTTGTTGGCTGCCAAGCAGCATGGTCTATTCTTCTGCGCCTCAGAGAGCAGGCTTTCTGCGGTAGAACCGTTGCGCTGAAAGAAAGGGGTGAGGACTCTAAGAGGCTGCGCTGCGAATCTGTTTGGGGTTGCAGGGGCCGTTGCACCTGCAGAACCTCTTTTGTAAAGGGAATGCTCTGATGCCTTGCATGTGTAGTTCTTGAGTAGTGCTCCCAATCCGCTTCTTCTGTAACAGCTTTCAACTCTCTCTCCCTTCCTCAGCTTCTCTCTCTCGTGTCCCTCGTTACACACACACAAAAAAAAGAAAATTCTCGGAGCTCCAAACGCTCTTTCTTTTTGAGTTTCAAAAGGCGAAGAGAGAAAGGGTGCTGCATACTGCAGCGAAACGAAAGAGACAAAAAAAAGAAAAGGGGACGGCTTCTTCCTTTTTTATTAATCAGATTCACCTTCTTTTTTCGTCTGCAATTTCTGTTACACACACACACACACACACACATACACACAGAGACATACCTTAGACACACCTAGATAACTTCACCCTCACCCCTCCCCCTTTTTTCTTCTTTTTTTGAATTCCTCTGTGCTTGGGCCCGAATGCATCATCGGTTTCTCAGCCCTTCGCAGGACACGCCCGCCTCCACGGCGTCGCCCTCCGTCGCGGCATCGACGTCCACGTTGCTTGCACCGTGCAGCGTGACGCAGGACGAAGCTGCCGTCATCCACGCGAGCACCTATGCCTTGTGGGAGCAGCTGTACAGCACCGCTGCCACCTCGCTCAGTGTGGAGCGTCTCATGTACCTTCGCACGATGGCCAACGGCAGCAGCAGCCACTCTGCACAGGACGACGGCGCCACGGGAGTTTCGGTCCAGCAGGCGCAACACCGCGGCCTGGCACCACACGCCCCCACGTGGGCTGCGGTGTTGTTCCCTGTGAGCGGTGTCGCAGCTGATGTCACTGCCTCGTCGGACTTGGCAGCTCCTTCCTCTTGCAGCACGGCCAACGCAGTGTACGCCAACGCCTCGCCAGTCCTACCAATCGTTCACGTGACACCAGCGGGAGTGTTGCACACGCAAGCGCCGTCAACTCCAACCACAGCGGAGCAGAGCCGAGTGGCATCGGCAAACGCGGTAGCCTCGTCTCCTGCCTCAGTGCCACCACGTCCTTCTACCACCAGTGTCTTCCCGCCCTCACCACTGCCGCCACACGCCGTCGCCAACACATGTGCAACAGCAACAGCCGCCATGACAGTCCAAGCAACGGCCAGCAGCACGGACCCAACAAGCGCCGCCGCATACGACACCCCGCCCCCGGCTCGTGCGAATCATACTGTAGACTCCGTCAAGAAGGATGACGGCAGCTGCGGTTGCGTTGAGCGTGGTGGCCGTGCGTCAGCAGTGCTGCAGCCGCAGTCCCACGACTGCCGAAGAAGGACCGCGCTAATGGCAGCGATGCATCTCACCCCTGTCACAGTGTCCTCCCCACCCGACCGGGTCCTTCCGCCGTCGACGTCGGAGGTCGGCTCGGCGTCTGTGACGCTGGTTTCAGACACCCTTCTTCACAGCTGCGATGCAATGGAGAAGATGGAAAACGAGGCTGTGCCGGTGAATCCAACTGAGTCGCCCGCGACACAAGAAAACTCAGAGGAGGAGGAGGAAGAGGAGGGAAACAAAGGGGGGAGTGCACCACCTCCCTGCCTTCCCCCTTCCCCAACTCAGCATGCAGTGAATTCCAATGAGGAGGCGGCGACGCTCCACAGCATAGAGAGCCGCATCACGGCTACGTGTGCAGAAGAAGAGGAAGGACAACAGGCGGCAGTACATACGCCCACGCCAGCTGGCACGCCAATGCCAACCTCGGAGCATCCATCGAACGATGATGAAGAGGCGTTGCCGATCCCACGGACTTCATCCACCTCCTCCCTCCATACACGCTCGCCGTTAGAGTCGAACGCATTAGAGCACGCATTGGAGCACGCGCACGTTGCATTCCTGTACGCTGACGAAGCAGCAGACGGTGAGGAGACGCTAAAACAGCACAGCAGCGATGGTGACAACGACGGCGGCGAAGACGACGACGACACCGGTCTCGTCTCCCTGCGCACCTCTCCTGCGGCTACCGCAGCTGCCGCGGTGCCTTCTGGCCCCGTCGCCACGAGCGCCACACCACATCACCACCGTAGCAGCAGCAACAACGATAACAGACCTCTCACTCCGGCATCCCCCTCCGCCTCCGCATCCCCGCTGGCGGACCGCGATGGACTCGTGCTGAGCCCACCACGTCGGCTGCTGCTGCAACTGCGGCTGCAGCGGCGACGCAGACGGGAGCCGAGCGACGGGGCCGTGTCGCGCCCCAGCGCTGAGCCGCCGCTTCGAGGAGTGGACCTGCTTCTGTCGCCTTCACGGTCGCCCTCCACGACGCCCGCTCCAACCCCCACCGTCGTCGACGAGGACGAGGAGGGCAACGCATTTCACACGGAGCAAATCGCCGCTGCAGAGGCTGCAGAAACGGGGTTGGTGGGCAATCATGCGGGGGTGCATTCTGCGAGTGGAGTAGGTGGAGGGGAGTCGTCCGCCAAGGGAGTGCAGAATAGCGCCCCTACGCCGGCTGTCTCGGCCTCTTCTCCTTCGTTGCCTCCACTGGCCGCCGCTGAAGAGACGACAACGGCGATGTCACCCGCAGGGACGATGGAAGAGCCGAAGCTGGGGAACGTGGGTGCGAGACGATCCGTCCACTCCCCCGAGAACAGAGAGAGTGTGCCGCCAGGAGACCAGCGGAGTCCGTCACGCGTGGACTGCGATACCAACTCGTGTGAAGCAGCAGCAGATGCGATACCAGAGACACCGCAACGGGTGGACGACGCATCGATGGTTCTCCACGCAGACGGCGAGGAAAGGAGGGGGAGCAGCGCGGCTACGGCAGAGATTCCATCAGTGCAAAGACGGCCCGCTTTGTCCACTGGCTTGCGCTCACCAGGGCAGGACTCGGTGGGCAGCTACGACTTCTCAGCTGCTGGTGCTGGAGGTGGTGATGGTGTGGGCGGCAACACTCCGGCTGAGGTGCGCCACACTGCCGCCGCCGTCCCAATGTCCATAGACGCCATCGTCGAGCGGCAGGACCGTAGCACTGACCGCGAGCACCACCAGTCCCCCGCATTTGATAACGGTAGCGAGGCGGGGACCAACGCATCCACGCCGTCGGTGTCTCCCGCACCACTGCCCACATCACCCGCATCGCAAACGTCAACACCACCACCAACACCACAGCAGTCGCAGCAGCACGACCTGCACGTGCGGCGGTCGGTCTCCACCATGGACTTCACCTGGGCTGAGGAAGCCGACGAGGCGCTGCGACTGCAGCAGCGGCGGCTCTACTCGCAGTCGCTTGCGAAGAATGGTCGCAGCCCGAGCGTCACTGACACGGGCTTGGGCAGTCGACATGGTGCGGAGGCGGCCACCTCCACGGGGTTGGCGGGGCCGCACGCGTACTACCCCCTGCAAGACAGCTCCATCGGTCTCCGTTCGCTGTCGCGCAGCAAGGAAGGCTTCGGTGGCGCGTGCAGGGAGACGTCGGCGAGTCGGATGTGGCGTGTGTCGCCGCAGCCGCAAGACCCACGCGTTCGTTTCAGCCCAGCCACCACCACCACCACCACCTCTACCTCACCTAGCGCGCTTGCGACTCGCGTACCTGCGACGGCAACAGGTCTCGGTGCTGGGGGCAAAGCTCTGTGGGAAGGTTTTGCGTCGCCAATGCGTGCGGTGTCTTCGTCACCACCGCCATCCACACGCCTGTGTCAGCAAGTGTCTTCCCCCGCTACAACGTCGCCTGCCTTGTCGCCACAGCCGCGACGTGGACGACACAAACTGGCGGTGGTGGTGGCAGGCGGGAAGCGGCCGCGCGACACTCCCAGCGGCGATGTGGCAGGCGCCAATGATGACGACGATGACGGCACCAACACGACGACGCACTTACGTAGCATCCACCGCGCCGCGAGCGTTTCGCCGTCCCCTCTACCGTTGTGCCAAGCGCGTGCAGACACGACGACAGGAAGGGTAAATGCAAACGGCGATGTCTCGCGAGGGAAGCAGACTCGACGTGGAGCAACGGCAGGGGCGAGGCACCAGGCAACACATCACACCGCTGGCGGTGGCGGAGAAACAAAGCGACGTTGCCACGCACGCGCGCAGGCATCAGCCACATCCGGTGCAGCAGCTGCTGCAGCTGCGATGGCAAATGAGTTTGTGCTGCCGCGCACTGTTTTGGTGGAGTCGGCGCCGTCTGCCGCTGCGACGCGGGCGGCGTCCCCTCTGCAGCCGCGCTCTGTCAACATCCCGCTACACCGCAGCGGCGAGCACGGCGCCCCCTCTCTTTCTCCCACGGCGGCACCTTCAAAGAAATTACTCACGGCTGACTCGGCGCAGTGCAGACGTCCGACGAAGAAAATCGCGGCGGTCACCGAAGGGGCAGGTAGTGGAAGCGGTAGTGGTTGGCGTTGTCGCACCACCACAAGCGCCGTTGCGCGCCGCAAGCATTCAATAGTGGATTTGAAAACGAGTCTGCACCAGCTGAAGCAGCGGGAAAAGGAGAACTAGGCGATCTCGTCGCGGGCTCTCAAAGTCTCTTTTTTCTTTCTTTTTGTTTCTTTTGTGTACAATTAGATCCTTTTGAAGTGTATACTGTTTTCTGCATTTCTTTCGCTCCCTCGCCCAACATGCACGCACACGCTCTTCCAAATGCAACACACAAGTGTCTCGCTGCTCGTCTTCTCTCACCACCTCGCAGGTGACGTGAACCACCCATGCGCGCACATGCTGGGAAACGTAACGCTTACGAGTGGCTTTGCGAGCCCTCCCCCCTATTTTCTCTGCTTCATCCATCCGTGCCATGTCTTGTTGTTGCTGTTGTCGCTGTTGTTGTCAATGTGTGGTGTATTTACCTATGCGCCATGTGCGACAATAATGGTGCGTGACCTTCTTTTTCGCATCTCTCCCGTTTTGCGTCTCTTTTTCTCGCTTTCTTCTGTTGTCGTTGATGTCCATCAGTATCACCAAATGTCTGGCTCATCTTCCACCCCTCCCCCGCCCCCTCTCACGCCAGAGGAGAAGGCGGCCCGTGACGCGCGGCTGCAGCGCGAGCACGAGTCCTACATTCGCGGCATCGCGACGATGCGTTCGCTGCCGCGGCTGCGCTCGACCATCGCCGGCGCCGGTGGTAAGACTAACACCATCACTCGAATCGCAGAGGAACGGGAGGAGATGCGGCAGCGTCATCTGCGTAGCGTGGCCGAAAAGTCCGCCGAGATGCAACGGCGTCGGCAGGAGCACCAAGAGAAGGTGGAGCGACTCGAGAGTATGCAGGCGAAGAAGCGGCAACGCCGCCTCGCCAAACAGCAACGAAAGAAAATGAAGCTGGAAAAGGCGAAGGAACGCGCACTACAGCGGCAATCGAGCTCGCAGAACAGCAGTAGCGAGGCGTCCGATAGTGACGACGATGACTCCACCAGCGTGTCCTCGTCGTCGTCCTCCACTTCGTCATCGTCGTCGTCGTCATCGTCCACCACGCACGGCGCTGTTTAGACTCTTCCCCTTTGACCTCTGCGCGAGAGTGGTGGTGGTGGAGAGGGGAGGGGCCTCTCTCTCTCTCTCTCGCTCTCGCTCCTTCTCTCGCAGTAAACTACCACAATCCCTCCCCTCGCCTCCCCGTCTCCCCCTCGACGCACGTGTGAGAGGTCGTCTTGTACAGCAAGCGAGATGACGAAAACGAAGGGAGGAGGGGCAGCGACGCCCACCAACGTCTTTTTGTGTGTTTGTTTGTTTTGTTTTCCCCCCTGTTGTTTTTGTGTACGTGTACAGTAACACTGATTCCCTCTCTGCATTTTCCTTCCGTTGACAGTAAGTCTTCCTCCCTGTTCTCTTCCCCTTTCCCACCTCCCACTTTCAGCTACAACACTCTCACAGAAGCACACACACGTGTACAAAAGGTGGTCCGAGGGGGGGGAATAAAGGGAAGGGCTTCAGCCAAACAACACGACACAAGCCTTTCCTTTACGCCTCCCTTTTGTGGGTTGCTGGCATACGTGAGTTATGTTTTTTTTTTGTGTGTGTGTGTGACGAGTATTAGACATCGCTGGCTGTGCTTCCTCGATGTAAAAAGGTGGAGGAGCTCCCTTTCCTCCCCCCAGAAACGCAGGCGTGGATGGCTGCATTCCCTCCTGCTACCTCGCCAACGATCCACACTGTTGGTGTGTTTTTCTCTTCTTTTATGTGGGACGCCTTGACATTTACGATGTGCCTCTGCTATTCCCCCTCTCCCCCTCTGTCACCTCTTCTTCTGATTTTGACATCTCCCGCAATACCTTACCGTGTAACCTACAAAACACCCACTTCTTTCTCTCTTTCAGCTGTCTTTCTCTTTCACGACACCCTCACCAGTGAGTGTGTGTGTGTGTGTGCAGGTGTGTGCATGTGTATGCGCGTGTGTTTGTGGCTGTCTACAGCAGTGTAGGCGCGTTTGCGTCATCCTCCCCTCCTCTCGTTCTTTTCCTCTTAGCAAAAAACAGAGAAAATTGCGCGAATCGAGAGGCAAAGCTGCAGAAAGCGAAGGAGTTGTAAAGCTGTGAGGCTTCCTTCCTTTTTTTGTTTGTGTGTGTTAATCAGTTGCGGTTGCTGCCGTCGCCAGGCTGAATAAATGTATGGTGCATGCTATACTCTTCGTCACATTCCATACTCACTGAGGACTGCAAGATAAGGTGATTCTCTTCCTCAAAACGATTCTGCACAATACACGCAAACACTCTTATTTTTTTTTTTTAGCACTTGGGGTGAGAAGGCATCGACGTTTGACGCCTCTCGTTTTTCTCCTTCTTTTCCTTTCGGCGGGCTGTTTCTCTATCTTTTTTTCTTTTTTTTCGCAACAGGTGTAAAACGCCTGATCTGACTTTAATTCAGTTTTTCTCTTGAATATATATGCCCCTTATTTTGTTTTTATTGTTATTATTTGAGGCCCAGCTGACATCTCGCCCCGTACCAGCCGTTACCCCCCTTTCCACTTGGTCTTTTCGTTGTTCTTCGTTTTTCTTTTAGCGGAGGTTGTCTCCTTTTGCTGTTGCTGCTTTTCCTGCCATATCTCGCTTTTTGTTGTTTATTTGTTTTCTCCTTCGTCTTCATCCTCCTCGTCTTCCTGTTGTGTTTCCGTTTGTTCGACGACTGCTATTTGTCAGTCTCACTCTCTGTCGCTTCCTCCGCTGCGTGTGTGTGAGTCGGAGTGTGTGAGTCACGGAGTGGGCTTTCCGAACACTGCGACGTCGTTTTTTGCTTTCTTCCTTTTTTACAAGAGACCTCGATCATTATTTGCCCTCGGTGTATTGCTTCGTGTCCTCCCCCTGTTAGCTGGCGTATTGGGTGTCCTCGCAACGTTTTCTCCCTCTCTCACTCTCCTTTCGTGTTGCCAGTCCGAGCTCCTCTGTTGTCCTCTTCTTACTTCTCGGACGCTTTTGCACCCCACTCGCAAAGCAACAACGACTGCACCGAGAGAGGGGGGAGAGTTTAAAAAAAAAAAACCGCAGAGGCGGCTAAGAAGTAGAAGGAAAAAAAAGGTAGCGGTGGTGGTGGTGGTGGGGCGAACCCCCTTGTTGCAAACTGGAAGACCGCTATATATATACATATATATATATATATATATATTTACTGCCCACCCACCCACCCACCCCCCTCCTCTCTCTCTTAGCTGACTCCTATATCTATCTAAGACGATGCATCTGCTCCACGTCAGCGCCGCCGCCTTTGTGGGCTGCGCCGTCGCAGGCGGCGCTACTGCGTACATCCTCTCCCGTTTTCCATGGCTGGCCTGCATTCGTGCAGTACGTCCTCGACAGTGCGGGTCACACGTGTTGTCGTATGGCGTGCTGTTGAGCTACTTGGCGCTGTGTGCGTGGCGGCAGCACGGGGCCACATTCTTCTTCCGCGAGCTTCGCCTCGCCACTGCGCCGTCCGCGTCGCTGCCCGTCATCGACTCTAACACCGCTGCCGCTGCCTGGCCCAGGCGTGTGCTTGTGCCTGTCTGCCGAACAATCTGTGGTGCTTTCTTGCGTCCGTGGACGCAGCTCCGCGGTGCCGCACCGACCACGTCAACAGCGCCGTCGTTTACCTTGCCCTTCGTGCTGATGTACTCTACAGCGCACTTGTTGCACTGGCCCAAGCTGGTGCTGCCACCTGCCTTTACGGCACGTTTGCCAACTGGTGCAACACGCGCTGGCGCTACGCAGCCCTGCGCATCGTCGAGAGGCACGCTGACGTGTGGGCGTTCCTGTTTCCTACGTGGTCCACAACCGCCTTGGTTCAGGGGGTGGAGGTGCAGCCGCACAGCTCCCAGGATCTGCAGCAACAACAACTCGATGGATCAGCGGATTCGTGGAGGTGGGGCTCATTACCACCGCTGACCCCGCCGGCCGCGGCTGCTGCAGCGGTGCGTCGAGCAAGTCGGGCGGGTGCCGTGAACGCCGCTGTCGTGCGTGCACCACCGCGGCAGCTGCTGCGAACACCAACACGACGACAGCTCAGCCTTCCCCGTTTCAGCGTCGGTGGCACGGCGAGCGTGCGTGCGAGTCGTAACCCGGGTGGAGCTGGGAGCAGCTTGCTAAGCCCGTCACATGGTCCAGAGGAGGACCCTGCGAACACCACTGCAGAACCGCAACAGTTGCGGCGCGAGTTGCTGCGTGCCCGCCAGCAATTGCTGTCTACTTTCTGGACCGCAGACTCGATGGTGATGCTGCTCACGTTTTCCTTCTTTGGCAGTGTGGCGGCGAGCCACGTCGCGGTTTCCATCGCCGCCGCCTCGCTGCATCCGCAGCAGAATTTATCTAAAGCAACCGCAAGCTGGGCCGGTGTGGCACCCTACCCCACCGAAGGCTACGTAGCCTTCATTGGGCTTTGCCATCTCGGCTTTCTGCACCTGCGACTGCGGCAGAGCACAGCGTTGCTGGGCCACCTAATCCACCTGGTAAAGAGCTCTACGTCAGTCGCCACCACCGCAGCAGCGGCAACGCGTCGTCCCACCTCGCTGTCATCGCTGCCCCTCACCCGTCAGCGTCGTCCACGGCTGCAGCGCAACGTAATGGGGAATGGGGTGCGGCTGACGCGCGCCGGCGTGGGTCGCGGCGCACACAAGTCTGCCGCTGCCGCTGCTGCTGCTGCGTCATCACCGCTGTCTCCGATGTCGCCCACCGACCTGCTGTGCAACACCGGCTTCGACGACACAACTTTTTCCGGCGTGGTCACCCCAAGTCTACAGGACCAGCTGCAGGTCGTCTCACCAGGCAACACGCAAAGCGCAGCTTTTTACCTCTGCCCCGACGACCGTGCACCGCACACTCGGGACGGAGAGAGCGGCGCCGTCGCCCCTGGTGGGAGCGAAAAATTGTCCGAATCCTTTTTATCTCGTTGGAGCTTCGGGCTGTTAAATTTCACCGCGATGCGGAGGCGCGAAGAGGACCAGACGAGCGGCCACCCCACGGTTGGGCCCACCACCACCCCCGCAACCACCTGTGCAACTGTTGCAGCGGAGATGGCGGCGGTGCTGTCGAACACACCACCGTTCCGCTTTCTCCTCATTACCACTGCGGCACTAATCGCGCTGCAGCTCGCGCCCGACTCGACAGGGGTGTGGGCAGGGGCACTGCTGACGATCAGCGGCTGTGCCGCCGGCACCACCCACCACTCTCTCCACACCCCTCTGTGGTGGATCGCGACGGAGTACCGCAAGGTACTCCAGTGCTCGTGGTGGACGCTGCTCTTTTCCCGCACCTTCAGCCCCGACACGATGGACATCACGAAGGCGATTCACGGCCTGTCGCTGCAACAGCGCCGTCACTTGATGGTGCTCCAGGCCCTCGGCGCCCACCGTCCACGCCCGTCCTCAACAGTAGAGGAGGACGAGGACTGGGTGACGGAGGAAGCGAACGGATCACTGGCCGTCAACGCGCTGGTGGAGGCGGCGCTCACCCCGCCACCGCAGCCACCACCGCTGTCTCTCACGACGGTGACGCCGGACTTCGCGGCGTTCGCGCAGGCACCGGTGGCGGCGACCGCGGCGGGCAACCCCGTGGACACCGCCAGCCTCTCCGCCTCGTCGGCCGCCACCGCTGTTGCCATTCTGGATAGTGCGGACGATGCGGAGGTGGGGGGCGTCCTCGCGGACTACGACGCGCCCGGGCTGGGCGACGACGGCAGCGGCAGTGGGGCCGTGACGGCGATCTCGCCAACGCAGTTCTGGCACGGTGTGGCGACGAAGGTTTTGCAACAGTCGGCCGCCCAGGCTGCCGGGCAGCACGAAACGCCCTTCACTGACGCAGAGTGTGTGGGCGTGGGCGGTGGCTTGGGCGGTTCCTTCGCAGGCCCGGCGTCCACCATGCTGACGTCCTCCTTCGCCGGCCTACCGACGGACTGCGGTGGTGATGCAGGGATGGTGCAGTTAACGAACGGCAGCTGCAGCGAGGCAGGTGCGACGGCGCTGCCCTTCTTCAACACCAGCTTCCTCGGTGTCACGGACCCGTTTCGCGTCGCAGTAGCCCCGCCGTTGCCGCCTGCACCGACCGCACCCACGTCGTCTGCGAATGCGATGGCCAGTGCGCTCATGCCCGAGACCCCAGGCCTGGAGCTCGGCAACGAACTCCGCCCCGGCTTCAAGAAGAAGATGAAGGGATCGATGCTGCTGACGGCGCCTGCGGCGGCCCGCGTCGGCGCGGCAGCGGAGAAGGAAGCTGAAGAAGCGCGTGCGCGCCAGGCCGCCGCCGAAGCTGCGGAGCGCGAGAGACAACGACAGGCCAAGGTCGAAGACGACGCCACCGCCGCTGCCGCTGCACTCTTTACCAACGCCTCGCGCGCGGAAGGGCCCGGGGAGGAGGAAAAGAGAACGAGGACGCCATCCTGCCAAAGGAGCCCCAGTGAGTCCCGTGTGATGCCGCCTCCCAGCACGCAGGACGGTACAGACGCGCCGTCGAAGCACGAATCATCATTGCCGCTGTCCTCGTCATCGTCTCCGGCGCCAGATGGGGCCGGGGGGTGGCTGACGCGTGCGCTGGCCGTTGTCGTTCCGGGCGTTATCGGCCATCGCAGCGCCGCCGCCGCCGCATCGTCGCACGCTGACATCGGCGGCAGCAACAGCGGTGGCAGTCACCTCTCCTCCTCTCGTGGTGCCTCGCCTGCCGAGGCCTTCTCTCCAGCTGTGGCCGCCCCCAGCGAGCTGCCAGCGGAAGTGGTGCATAACCTCTCGCTGGCCAGCAGCTTCTCCGCTGCCACGTCCGCCACTGCGCGGGCCTTGCTGCAGAGCGAGGAGGGCTTCGCGCGCTTCCTCAGCGCCGTGCGCCGCGACGGGGACAATACCTACGCCCTACAGAACATGCTCTCCTCGCATGGGCACACCTACAGTCGCCGTGTCGACGCGAGGGGGCGCAGCGCGCTGCACTACGCCGTGATTGGCGGCTTCGTGCACGGCGTGTGGTTCCTCATCAATATTGGGGCCGAGCCGAACCTGCTCGACAAGGCCGGCTACGCCCCGCTGCACTACGCCGTGCTGTACCACACAGCCCACTGCCTCTCGCCGTCCATCACGGACGAGAACTCGAGTCAGGCGGTGCAGCAGGCACGGCGTATGCTCGGCATCCCGGTGGTGGCCACGGCATCGATGCAGGCGCCGGAGGCGGCCCGCAAGCGGCGGCAGATGCGGCAGCAGCGGCACCGCCGACTCATGCAGCAGCGGCTGGAGGCGCTATGCAGCGCGAACACCGCCACCGCCTTGGGCAGCGGCGGCGGCAACAGCAGTACCAGCAGCGGTAACTTGGTGATGACGGGCGAGTCGATGTCAGAGAGCACAAGTATCACGCCCAGCGACGTCGACTTCACCCATCCTGATGGTGACAATGACGTGAGTGACAGTCACGGCGCCACCCCCTTGGCAGAGGAGCACAAGCTGCTGCCCTCCCACGCAGGTGGTGGTGGCAGCAGCAGCCACCTTGTCCCTCTCAGCAGGAGCAACAACAGCAACATCAACTCCACCAACGCGAGCAGCACTCCCTTGGGTGTTCCAGGCAATGCACTCGAGGCGGCAACGGCGGAGGCGGACGCAGACAGCTCGTTTTTAAAACTGCTGCCCACCGGCGCTCCAGAGGGCGCGGAGGAGATCCTAGTTGATGAACCGTCATCCAACGTCGTCATCGCTGCCGCCGCGGCGATGGCGGAGGAGGAACGTGGACAGTGGTACGGCATGGTCGGACGGCTGCTAAGCCTCGGCGCGCAGGTGGACTTCCCTACCGCGCGTGGTCTGACCGCGCTCCACCTGGCGGTGCTGCAGGGCACTATCGGTCTCATCAACACCCTTCTGCGCGAAGGCGCCAACCCACTGCTCGGATCGGAGTTAGAGGCGGAGTCGTTTCTTTCCGCTGTCAATGCCGCGCCGTGGGACGAGGAGGCTGCGAAGCCAGCCCACGAAGGTGGAGAGAAGGGAGGAGCAGGGGGGGACGCCATGTCCGACACCTCATCGGCAGTGTGGATTGCGCAGATCAACGCGGAGGCGCGACCGTTGGGTGGGCGTAAACCACACCCTTCACCCCAGATACAGCGCAGCGCGGGCGGCGAGACGGGCGGAAGACGAAAGGGCGAAGCTGCTGCGTCCTTGCCCCCCCCTACGCAGCAACAGCGGCGATCCTCATCACCGCACTCCGCATCGGCGTCGTGCATGTCATCCTCCTCGGCTCGATCGCGGGCGACCTCGGGCACCGCTGCCACGGCCGGCGCCAACCACAGCAAAGTTAACAGCGGCTCTTCTTTCCGTGACCTTGTTGCGCAGAACAACGTGTGGGTGAACGTGCACATCACCAACGCCGGCAACCCCATCGCGATGGGCTTCTGCAAGTCCCCGCTTCTCTTAGCCGTTGAGCTGGACGCGGACTTAGCGGTCGCCAGCATGCTGCACCATGCCACCCTGCAGGCGACAACTGCCTGTGTCGTTGCTGGCTTGCCAGCCTCGAAGGCCACAAGCATGAGCAGCAGCACCGCCTTCAACAGCAGCGGCCGCGGTGGAGGCGGCGGAGGAGGAGGAAACAGCAAAGGACCGATGTCGTTCGGCCCGGACTGTCTATCAGGACTAGTCCTCACGTTACCTGTCAACGTGTCCCATTCGTCCGGCTCAGCACTCCGCGATGGGCTGGCATCGACACCCGCGATGGGCATCGGTGGCTCGGCGGGTGCAGCCATTAATGCAAGTCACCGACCACCACTTGCCCCACCACTGACGTTGCCGTCCTTCGCTCCGGCCACCACCGGTGGGCGCTCCGTCAGCGCCGGCTCGCGGAACCCGTCCGTCACCGCGGCGTACCTCGCGAGCGTCCCGTCTTCCTTCGCAACCGGCCCGGCGTCTTCGCCGATGGTGGTGGACGGCGACGGCGATGCTGCAGCTGAGGCCTCAGAGGCGCACGCGGCCAGAGCCCCGCTGTCCCTCCCCCTCCCTCTCCCAACCGTCATCGACAGCACCGGCAACGCAGGCGGTGCAGCCCCGCACGTCGAGTCACTGAGTCACTCCCGACAGCAGCTGCCCCTCTACAGCGGCAGCTCCGTGGCAGACCTCGGCTCCTCCGCCGTGGCCACTGTCGACACCATCGCAACAGCCCTCACCACAGTCGCCTCCACGTGGGCACGCACGTCGTGGGAGCGGCCGTGCGCCCACGCCTTCAACGCGATACACGTCGCGCTCATGCTGGGCAACGCGCAGGTGGCGCGGGTGCTGCTGCTGCGCTGGACATACGATGGCACCGCACGCGGTGGCGCGTTGCCAGCCGTAGCAACGACAACGACGACCACTGGCGCTGCTGCAGCCCAGGTGAATGCGCTGAAGCCTGGATGCGTCAGCAGCGGTGGCCTCGGCGTTGGAGAGAGCGTCTTGTCTGCAGGGTCGAGCACACCCAGCGGGCTGGGAGGTGGTGTCGTGACCAGCGCGATGGCACTCGCAGGGTCACCGCCACCGTCTCTTCCCTCCTCCCTTGCAGAGACACGCGACGCCGTCCTGACCACGATGCTGGGTGCTGGTGCGCCACTGCAGCCCACCGTGGCGCAAATCACGGTACCCGTCCACGACAAAGGGGAGTGCACGGTTTTCGTGAACAGCAACGAGTCGCTTCTAAAGCAGCAGCTGCAAGGGGTAGGTGGCCCACTTACCGTGGATGCTGGGGCGATGAAAAAGCAGGAACCGGGAGGCCATTCACAGCCGGCGACGCCCTTCTCCGGGTCTCACCACCATCACCACCACCACCATCCCGCGCATGACCCGGTGACGGCAACGCTGTCCCTGACCACGTCCATCGGTGCATCGGCTTTCTGGGTGGTGCCGCTTCGACTGAATTTCTTCCACCTAGCAGCCATTGGCGACTCCACCGAGTGCATGGCGTACGTGCTGCGGTGGCGCGGCGTGCCGGACTACATCCCTTGCGCGCTGGACGATGCCTTTCACGACGAGGTAACGGCAGAGGAGTCGCGCCGCGACACCAACGTCGCGCTCACCGCCACCGCCGCACAGGACGCCTACCACCGTCGCCGCACCCACCACCGCCAGCAGAAGCGACTCGGCAACCACTACAACACGAGGGAGCCGGTGGGGGAGGTGAACAGCGCCACTCGCCCCTCCTCTACGGGGCCGCCGTTGTCAGCGACGGGTCAGCTGCAGCCTGCTGCGGGGAACAGACAAGCAGGGTGCCCCCCCGCTTTACCTGAGGCGGGCCCGCACCTCTCCTCCAAAGGCCACTTTCCAGAGCACAAGGAGCGCGACGAGACAAGGAACACGACGGGGGCTCCTACGGAGGGGAATAACAGCTTCCTTGTCAGCTCTAGCAGCAGCACCGCCAGCACCAGCACCAGCAGCAAAAACGGTGTTGACATCCACGGAGCAGGCAACGCAGCGCTGACGCTGCAGGCGGGGAGTGGCAGCGCTGCACACGGACATGCCGACCTCACAGCGGCCCAGCTGGCCGAAGTCGTGATGGTGCCCCCCATCTCACCTTCCTGTTCCTCGCAGACTTCACCAAACCACACGGAGGAGTTCAGTGGAGCCAAGGACCCTGACGCCGCGACGGTCTCTAGCACCGTCTCGAACGTCTTCGACCGCACGTGGAGCAGCGGCCTCCTTTCACTTGACACAGCTTCGACCGGCACCGCACAGCTACAGTGGCTGTCCCGCACCCAGCAAGCTGAGTCGCAGGGCTTCCCGCCTGTGACGCGCCGCGCGCGCCGCACGCGGGCAAAACACCGTACGTTCGTGCGTGCGTTGGTGACGCTGCTGCATACGAACATCCGCGGCGACGCTGTGCGCAGGCGGGTGCGGACCACCGTCTTTGGCCGCGGTGGCGCAGGAGCAGTGCTGCGCCGCCTCACCAACACCGCCGCTGCTGAAAACGACGAGGCTTTCACGGCGACGACAACACCATCAGTCGAGTTGACAAACAAGCAGAACAGTGTTTTGGCAAGGACGTGTTTCGGCTCCACGGCCGCCGCCGCGGCGCTGCATACCGGCATGACCATCTGCTATGCCACCATGAACAACCTCCTCCACGAGGAGCCGCACGGCGACGTGACAGACAATGACGACAGTAGTAGCAGTAGCAGCTCCTCCAGCAGCAGCAGCTCAAGTCAAAGCAGCAGCAGGAGCGAGGAAACCAGAGACGTGACGCAGCCCACTAACAACACATCGCCCCGCCCTGTGGAGCACGCTGCCCGTCAGCGTCGCAGTCAACTGCAGCACCCAACACAATTGGGTCAGCTGCGTGAGCAGGAGCGGCTGCACCACCTGCATCAGCAGCGACGCCGTGCCTTTGTGTCTGCAGTGGCAAAGCTGCGTCAGTGCATAATCGGCGTGCCCATCGACATCGCACACCTCGCCGCGGTGGAGATGGCGGTGGACCGGGCCTGTACCGCCCTGCCCACCGCAAAAGCCCGCCGCACGGTGCAGCAGGCGCTTCTGATCGTCACGCGACGCCTGCAAAATCAAAACCGTCGGCAGCAACTCATGAAGGGGTTGCAACGCAGCGCTGCTGCTGCTGCGGCTACGGCGGCATCAGCGGAGACACCGCTATCTTACGGAGAAGGGATGCACCAGCGCTGCAGCGAGGCCGACGAGACGCCTGATGGAAATGCCTCCTCTTTCTCCACCACCGCCACGGCCATGTCGGACAGCCACCTCACTTTTAGCTCGCGCAGCATCCCAAAGATGGATTTGGTGGGCCGGCTGCGCCGCAGCAGCTCGAGTGCGAGCAGTCCGCAGCAACGCGGTCGTGTGCCATCGCTGGCGACCTCAATACCGTCGTTGTACAGCAGCCTGGACCCATACACAGGGCCGGGGTCGTACCGTGGCGACGGGAGAGAGGGTGGCGCGGCGTTGGAGGGGGAGGGGGAGGGAAAAGACAGCGGCGAAGGCAGTGCTGCCGCTGCGGAGCGGCTCCGTCGCTGTCAGAAGCAGCAGCGGCTCCTACAGCTGCTCAGTGCCCTTGCAACGGAGCTGAACGCCGTCGACACACGTGGGCTCACCCCACTCCACTACGCCATCGCCAATCAAAACGCAAGTATGGTGTACCTGCTGTGCGCGTATGGCGCTACCTTCGTCTTTGCCTCGGAGCAGACGGAGGAGCACTTGGTGGGGCACCCGGTGGAGGCGGTGGCGGTAGCAGCGGCGGCAGCTCTGGAGGGCACCATTGCCGGCGGCGGTGGTTGTGGTGGCACGGTGTCGTCAGTGGGTAGTGGAACGGACGGAGACGGTTTCGGGAGTGGTCGTTTTGCCGCGACGGTGGGGGCAACAACCGTCTCCCCCACAACGCCGTCGACCGTCACCGCCACCCCGACCAGCAAGGCCGCTGCGTCGGTGTCCAGTGAAACGCGGAGCACTGCGCATCAGCACTGCAAAGCGTCGTCGGTGTCGCTCGCCGCGGCTGTCTCGTCGCCGATGCTGGCGGCCACGGTCGGTGCCGCGCCGAACGAGCTGACCGCCGCGCGTACCCAGCTCGCCGCCCCGGGCATTAACGTCGCCGCGGACGTTCTCTCCTTGTACAGCGAGCACTTCTACGCCCAGCTCACCCCTGCCACGCAGGACGCGCTGCGCCGCGCCGCCAAGGCCGGTAGTGCGGAGTACCTCCTCCTGAAACTTCCCACGTTTGAAGAGAGGGAGGTGGAGCTGCAGTGCTTGGCGAAGGAGGCAGCACTGCTGCGGCAGGCGAAGCCATGCGTGACAGCGGCTGTAGCTCCGCTCCTCACTGCCGCAGAGTCTGGCTGCAACACAAGCAGCAATTTTCGCCAGCAGCAGACGCAGCAGCGGCAGCCAACCAGCACAGCGCTGGGGCAAATGCGCTCCGCGCAGCTGCCTCCCATCGCACCACCACCACCGACTGCGGCCACCGTTCCCCTGACATCAACGAGCGGAGCTACACCAGTGCCGTCAATCGCGACCACGGAGTTGGTAGTGTCTGCCGGCGGAGTGCTGCCCTCCTCACCGCCTTCCTCGCCCTCATCCTTCGCCTCCCCTGCGCAGCAGCGGCCAGTGCAGTCGCTGAAGCACTCGTTTGACCAGCCGACGACCATGGCCGCAACGCTGACGGAGGCGCTCGGTCTCGGTGTTAACGGCAGCTTCACCGCCGCTGCTGCCGACGCGCTGAGCAGCATGGGGAACAACAGTCACAACCTCGATCTCACCGCCACGTCGCCAACAAGAGCTGTATCTGCAGCTGAGGTAGCGACAAACACTGAAGGGGAAGGGGTGCCTGTGAGCAAGAATGACAGCTTCCAGGCCCTACAGGCACAACTCATGAGTCGGGAAGACGAGGCGCTGCATCGCATGGTGAGCGGGATGGGGGCTGACGTGCCTGCCAGCAACAGCATTGCCATACCACTGCCCTCGCTGACAGGAAGCGCCGGCGACGCAAGGAGTGCCGACGAGAGCAGAGGTGATGGCGGCTCGCTTCACGACGCAGACAGAAGGGCTGTCACGACTGTTTCGGCACCACCATCGTCGTCGTCCTCCGCGGAGGCTGTTGGCAACGCCGCGAAGACCAGCAGCAGCAGCGCGACAGCAGCAAATGCGGCGTATGCGCTGCTGGAGCCGCACGATGTGTTTCTGACGCACATGGTGCGTAGTCCGGCGAAGGCAGACAGCATTCTGCGGGCGGCGATGGAAGGGACAGCGCTGCGATATCTTTTTCAAGCCTCCTTAACCTCCACGTCCACTGGAATTTGAGCAGGAAGGGAGACGGAAGAGGACACGGCATAAATACCCCGTTCCAGCTGCTGCCTCCTTTCTGCAGCTATGATGGAGAGGGATGCTAGACAACGCGTGTCGTTACCGGGTGCGGCGAGCAGCCACTTTGCGGCTACACAGATCAAAAAGAAACAAAGGAGAAAGTGGCCGATTGCAAGCGAAGCAGCGTGTTGTGTGTGTGTGTGTGTGGCATTGCTGTAGATTTCCCTCCCCCCCCCTCTTTGTCTTCTCTCGATTCCTTCCTTTCTCTTCCTCATCATATGTATATGGACGGCGATCTTAGTCTGCTCGTGGATGCACATAAGAGGATAAGTAAGCAGAACGAATAACTCCGTTGATCTCTCGTGCCCACAACCCCCGAGAAGAAAGAAAGAGTTTCAGCCGCAGCGACAACCACCAAACACGGACCTTTTTTTTGCTCTTCACCTTCGGCATCGTCAAAAGGCCAACCACTGCGTCCTCTCTCGTCAACGCCATCTGCGTTACTTTCTTCTCATCTTTCGTTCTCTCCCTTCGTTTTTGCTGCGATGACGGAGTGTCTGTGCCGCTGTCACAGAACGAGCACGCCGTTCCCAAAGCCCACAACACACACACAACAACAAAAAAGAAGTAAGAACAAGAATAGAGTTGCATATATACATATATATATATTTATTTACTTTTGAACTTAGCTCCACCTTCATAATGGGCACCTCCTCAAGCAAGCAGAAGACAGGGCCGATTTATATCCCTGACCCACACCGACCCTCCCGCTACTTCGTGCTGCGCTCGCCGGAGGTTGTGTTGTCGATTCTCGTGACGGCGGTTAGCTTCTTTCTGCTTCTGGCAGGTACCCACAACGATAAGTTCGGGGGCCACAACGGTCTCTGGAATACGTTCAACCGCAAGAGCCACGCTCGTCTGCAAAGCCGCGAGGCGGAGCTGCTGCCCGACCCACCCACCCCGGTCAGCGCGGACATGATGATTGTGGTGGTCTGTTTGCTGAGCTGTAACGCGTTCCTGAGCGCGTGCGCGCGTGTGCTGGTGAAGGAGCAACACCGTCTGGAGGAGGAGGAGGAGGCGCAGTTCCTGGCAGCAGTCGAGAACCCGGAGACACGCGCAGAGGCGCTCGCGAAGCGGGCCAACGCGCTGGCCGAACGCATCAAGGTATGGGAGGAGAACGACCAGCGCCGCGCTTCGAATCGTTCGCTGAAGCGTGAACGCATCGTCCAGATTGATGTGATGGCGGATGAGGTGATGACGAACATCATCGTCGTCGCCTCCGTCGTCCTAACCGCCTTCACCGGGTACTTTATTCAGATGCACGCGCCGAACCCAATCCGCGGCTGTGGTGCCGGTGGCATGCTTTGCGTGCTGGTGGGTGGGTTGATATGCTGCGGTACTGACCGCTACCTCAACGGGCTCCACCACTATTGCAACTACGTCAACCTGTTCTGCATGGCGTGCCTGCTGGTGCTCTTTGCCCGCGCGACGGTGCTGGCAAATTAAACGCGTTCTTTTTGTTGTTGTTTTACTCCTCTCGTATCTCCTGCGCGTTTTCTTGTCAGCTCAGATACTGATACTGATGTTGATGGCGGTGTTGGCGGCAGACGCGTGCCGTTCCCTCCCCCCTCTCTGTTTCTCACCCCCGTTCTCTCTTGTTTTACTGTTCTGTGTGGGTTTGTTTGCTGCGTCTCACCTCATCATCAAAAAAAAAAATAATAATAATAACGTGAAACACGGGATGATAATAAAAACGATAACAACGCAATTTCCCCCCACTGTTTTCCCTAAAAATACGTTTACCGGTGCCATGGCCGACTCCTCATGTGAAGGCGACGGCGATCTTTCTTTCTTTCTGCGCTGCCGAACCGACGGGAGTTTAAAGACAGACTAAAAAAAAAAAGAACGGAACGCCACACCAGCGCGGCAACATCATCACATACAACTCTGCCCCTTGTAAGGCTGCGTAAAGAAAGGAAGAAGTGTGGGGTTTGAGAAAAGACACCCACACACACACACACACTAAAAAACTGAGGCTGATACAGTGGATCGCGCTGTGGTGTACTGCCTACCCTTGTACCTTTTGCGCCTCACCGGATGGGATACAGGAGCTACTGTATACCAAAAGAAATAAAGGGCAAAGGCAATGATGGTATGCACGTCGGGTGAGAAGCGCGCCAACATACACAGTGCATTTGCTGCGATCACCAAGCGAGGGTGTCGCGGCACATGGTGGTGCGCCTTCACCGTTGCGGCCTCTTCGTGATCATTGTACTACCCCGGCTTCTTTACTACTGCTACTAACATCACTACCACCTCTTCCTTCACACCTCTTTCCACCATTGCCGTGCACGACTCGATGGCTTTGCCATTTTTTGCCAATAATAATAATAGCAAAAGCAGCTCTATTTCTTCTTAACGAATCAGCCGTACCACTCGCAGCAAGAGACGAAGACGACGCGAACAAGGCCAGCACGCTCTGTTTCCAAAGACACATCTAACTAACACCCCTTTATTCTCGTTTAAGATCAAGTACAATCGGTGAAAATGCCCGGACCTGGTCTTCTGCCCGACGGATGGTTCCGTGAGGAGAGCACGATGTGGCCCGGCCAGGCGCAGGGGCTGAAGGTTGAAAAAGTCCTCTACGACAAGCCGACGGAGTTTCAGCACCTCACGGTCTTCGAGTCCGATCCGAAGGGCCCCTGGGGTACCGTGATGACCCTCGACGGCGCCATTCAGTTCACCGACTACGACGAATTTGTGTATCACGAGATGCTCGCGAACTTGTCGCTGACGACGCACAAAAAGCCCGAACGCGTCCTCGTCATAGGCGGTGGCGACGGCGGTGTCGTGCGCGAGGTGCTGCGTCACAAGAACGCGCAGGAGGGCATCGTGCAGTCCATCGAGCTCGTCGACATTGATGGCGCGGTGATCGAGCAGAGCAAGATCCACTTTCCGCAGATCGCGTGCGGCTTTGCGGACCCGTGTGTGACCGCCACGGTGGGTGACGGCGTCGCTTTCGTCAAGAACGCGGCAGACAGCTCCTACGATGTCATCATTATCGACACCACCGACCCGGAGGGTCCTGCCTCGGAGCTGTTCGGCGAGGACTTCTACAAGAACGTGCTGCGCATCCTGCGACCTGGCGGCATCGTGTGCAACCAAGGTGAGTCTGTCTGGCTGCACCGCCCGTTGATCGAGAAGATGATGGGCTTCTTGAAGAAGGACATCGGCTTTGCTACGGTGAAGTACGCCATGATCTACATCCCGACCTACCCATGTGGCAGCATCGGCACGCTGGTGTGCGCCAAGTCGTCAGAGACGGATGTGGTGGTGCCCGTCCGCCCCGTCGAGTCCCTCGGCTTTGCGAAGGATCTCAAGTACTACAGCACCGACATGCACAAGGCCTCCTTTGTGCTGCCTCGCTTCGCAGCTCATCTGAACCAGTAAACAGCGAAGGGCAGTGGCAGCAGAAGTGCAACGCGCACCAACAAGAGAACACAAACTGCACTCACACACACACAAAAAAAGGGAATGTCAAGGGTGGGAGGAGGAAGGGAGGGAGCGGAGCAAAAGAATTCAATTCGAAGCCATCCATAAACAATAACAACAAAAGCAGCTGCTTAATACTATCATATGCACACATCCGCATCCCCATATGGTTCGCAGGTGTGGTTTCGAATCGGAAACTCGCTCTGTTCTGCCCCTTCTCTCTCTCTCCTCCCCCCCCCCTTCTTCGTCTCCGCCTCATCATATTCCATTTGTGTTATTGTTGTTTGTCTTTCACAGCCCTTTGTTACTGCCAGGCATCGTTCTGTGGTGCCGGAGACGGTGTTCTCGCAATGCGTTGGCTACTGCCACGACTCACATAACACACGCACGTGAGGGTGAGTGTGTGTATGCATGTGTGTGTGTGTGTGTTTGCGCTGCCACACCTCTTAACCATTCATTTACGTGCCTACATGTGGTGGTATTGTTGGCTCCTTCTTTGACGAGGGAAGCCGAGGCTCTTTGAAAAAAAAAAGCGAAGCAGAGAACAACGCGTGGTGAGGAAGACCCAAACGCGACTCGCCGCTTCTTGTCACTCCATTTATCGTTTCTCTGCAAGTGTGCAAAGTAGAAAAGAGAACGGAGTGCCGAGGGGAAGAAGCGGAGAAGAACGCGTCACATCTGCAGCTGGCGTGGGATGGAGGAGGTGCATCATTGCTGTTGTGCACCGCTGGTCATGTGCTCTTTGTGCAATCGTTTCTCTATTTCTTTCCCTCAAACGTGATTCGAAAAGCGGCATTGGTTTTTCAGTGGGTTCTCCAGCCCTACCCTACTTCCCCCCCCCCTACCTCCCGGAAGGCCCTGCTCAACCCGTGTTGTCCCCTCTTCGTTTACGTCTCCCTATTGTCTCTCCCACTCCCTTCCGTCCCTCCATCTTCTATTCTCCTTTTGTTGTTGTTGCTGTTCCCTCTTCTAACCTGCTATTCTTCCTGTATGTGTATTACTATTATTATACTCTTCGTGTGTGTATCCTTGTGTGAGGTTGTTATCGCCTTCAAGGTGGAGCAGCCAGCGTAAAAGAAAAAAAAAACAGAGGAGCGCAGGCGTGACCTCGCGCACAAACCTCTACGCTATCACGACGAAAGCACGTCCCTTGTCGTCCCGTGTGCAGTAACCCTTCTTTCACCTTCCCCCTCTCCCCTCCCCCTTCATGCATATACCCTTTTTCTTTTGTTTTCCGTCACCTATATCTCTTCCTTGCGTTCACCGACGCCTCTCTTTTGCGATCTGTTTCTCGTTGCTGTTGTTAAAGAACCTGCGTGTCGCTACAGGCGAAGGAAAAAGAGGAAGCGTAAAAAAAAACAGACACCTCCGATTTGACCCCCCCCCCCAACACACATACATACATACATACATACACACAGACAGACAGGCAGACAGCTCTCACTCACACCTTTTGGTAAAATCAAAAAGGGGAAAATACGGCATCTACCACCCCCTCGATTCTCTGTCCCTCTTCTTTACTTTTTTTTGTCGTCGCTCTTCTTTTTTCGTCTCGTGTGTACTCCACTTGGCGTGTAAGCGAACATACACGCGCTGCGCCACTCGTTTGTGGATCCTGTGGGGTGTCTTTTTTTTTGTTGTTGTTTTCTTTCTCTCTAGTATTTTGTGTTGCGGGGTACCTTCCAAATTCGATCAACATCTCGTGCACGCCCTCACCGCATTCCCAGCCCCCTCTCCCCTTTTTATTTCTTTTAAGGGCTTTTCCTCCGCTCCCCCTATCCTTATCGTCATAATCAGCAGAGGTTCACCGCAAGAGGGGGGAGACACAAGAGGCAACAGAAAAAGCGCTGCGGTGAGTGCACGAAATGGTAGGCAACAGCGCCAGCGAGGGCATCCCGCTGCTCACGCGCGTCCTCCTCGTCCGTGCCACCGCCCGCTTTGATCCCTCCTTCCCCGGCGATGCGCACCGCGCATCGCCAGCTCCCTATTCCTCCCACCCTGGACGATCACCGACCACGTGTGTTCCACCATACGCAGCCCTCGGTGCCGTTCACGTCCACCCAAGTCTGCGCATTGTCGCCCATTACACCCGGAGCACAAGCCGCAGCGATGGCGGCTCCGCGCCGCTGCCCTCCTCACCGGTGTCCTCCTTGCGAAGAGCAACCAACACACCGAGCGACGATGCGGACTTCTTTGCCTCGCACACCTCGCTGCATCAGCTGCTCCTCTCCCTCGCTGCGAGTCGCCTTGATGAAAAAGTCAAGCTGCGACAGGCGCAGATGGATGTCGCGCGCACCGCAGTGAAGATGGCACGCGTGTCGGCGGAATCGGCAGCAGCAGCAGCGGCCGTCACTGCGGCATCGCCGGACGTGGAAAGCATCGTTTCTGGTTCCTTCGCGGCCGCCTCCATCTCTTCCTCGGCATTGATGCGGGGTGGCGGTGGCGGCGGTGGGCTGCACGGGGCCACGATCAGCGCCGACGACGAAACCAGCCAGACCGCCACCGGCACCAGCAACAGCAACCAGCAGGTGCAGGGGATGCTGGCGGCCGTTACGGCCACCTTCGCCGAGGATGCGGCGTGGCGAAGCCTGACGACACCGTACCGCTCGCAGCTGAACCCGTGGAGCCTCACGTCAGTGTCGGACGAGGGCTGCTACCTTACCTTTCCCTCTCCCGCGTTCGTGCACTGGAGTGAGATACAGGCGGGGCGTTGCTGCACTGCCGCGGAGTTGGGTGTCGGAACGATGGAGCCGGATACGCAGAATGGGCCAATGCGGTACAACGACGTGGTGCACTTCGCGAGTGTCGTGGGTGGTGTGACGAGGGGCGACGGCAGCAGCAGCGGGGAGGGAAACGGTTACCTGCACGGCTACGCGTTTCTGCTCGACGGCGTCATCTTTGCGGGTTCGCGCGAGCACAAGGCCAACACCAGCTCCACCGTCGACGCGCCGTTCTCGGACGATGATGGGGAGGTGAGCGTGCTGCTGTGGTGTGTGCTGAGCGACGCACCTGTGTTTAACTTTATGCGTTCCCTCACCCTCGAGGTGGTGGCGGCCATGAGCTACGTAGCCAAGCGCACCTACCACGCCGCGGCGGACGCTGTGGTCTCGAGAGGCGGAAGAGGGGTGGGGCGCACAGATGCGTACACCGCGACGCTCGACAGCGCGCTGGACGCGGAGGTGGTGCGGCCCCTCGCCGCGGAGCTCGTCGTGCACGGCACAGTGGCCAGTCGCACCCTGCCAGGGGAGAGCTTCACCATCACGCTGCCTTTGACACGTGACAGCCAGTCGAGTGCGCCGACGCGGCCGCAAACGTCGTCGATGTCAGGCGCTCTCACGTTCCGCAGACCTCTAGACCTTCTCTTCCCCTTTGCAGATGTGCCCCTCTCCGTGTTGCTGCTCAGCTTTGGCGAGGATGCGCTGCGGGTGCTGCAGTCGCTGCTGCTGCAGGAAGAACGTGTCGTCATCATCGGCGCCACCCCGCAGCACGCGTCGGCCTGCGTGATCAGCGTGCTGAGCCTCATCGCACCCTTCACCTGGGTCTCCCCGCTTATTCCGTATCTGCCCCCGCACACAGCCGCCCAGAGCGGTGTTCTCTGCACTCTGCTCTCCACCCCGTATGAGCACCAACGGCAGAAGCAGCGGCAGCAGCAGCAGAACAGCCTGCCGGTGGCGTCGCGGCCGGCGCCGTACCCGTCCCGTGGTGCGTCGTTGCAGTCATCGCAGCAGATGGAAAGCGAGGGTTTCCTGCTCGGCAGCACCGCCGGAATTCGTCCGTACCTGATGTTCCTCTCCGCCTTTGGCGTGACCGAAGGAGGTTGCGGCGGCACCGGCGCGCGCAGTGGTCGCGCACCACATGTGTGGATCGCCGACGCGCGCACCGGTGCGGTTGGGGTGTGCCCCACGGAGCCCATCTCCCCTTATCTGCTGGTGGATGCGCAGACGGCTGACTCCAGCAGTAGCAACAGCAAGATTAGGGCGGACCGCAGCTGCACCGCGCACGGCGGCGCGAGTGCGTGGACGCTTCACGCCCACCTCGACATCCGCGCAGTCGCACCGCAGATGTACACGTCACAGTGCTCCGGCACCGCCCGCGCCGGGAGCCCACACAACCCGTACGTGTTGTACAACACCGTTCGCCACACACTACGGACGGCGGTGGAGCTGCACGCGCTGGACGCGGTACCGCTTGACGTACTCCCGCCGTTCAACGATGAGCTGTGCGATGCGCTGCGCCGCGTCGCCCCGGCGGAGAAGCGACGGCAGTTTCGGCAGGCCCTGGAGGAGCTGACGCAGCACACTCATGTGCGACTGGAGAACCTCTCGTCTCTCGCGGCTCGGCTCGCGCGTGGGCTGCGACAGGCGATCAAGGCAGCAGCAGCAGCGGCTGCTGCTGCCACCGCGACCACAGCGTCCCCCTCCAATGCGATGCGCCTCAGCAGCTTCAGCGCCGACAGCATTGACAGCGGCAGCGGCTACGTCAGCGGTAGCGACAGCGACAGCGCCAGTGCCAGCGACGACGACGACGACATAGAAAATGCGTTTCAGATGGACGAGAACGCCTCCTTTCGCGCCGTGACGGAGGCTGTCGCGCAGTCCCACACCCTGGCCTTCCACGACCCCTCGTCGCCGTCCGGCCTTGTGAAGTTCCCCGCCCTTACCTCGCACGAAACACTGCAGGTGCAATCAGCGTTTCTCGGCTACGTGGTGGACCGCCTCGCCGGCGCCTACCGCCGTGGTATCACCGTCGTCAGCGGCGCCCCGCACCGCAGCGGATGCAGGCGTCGCTTTATGGAGGCCTCTGTCTTTCTCGCTCCTGGACTAGACCAGCACTACACGTTGGCCGAGACCATCGCCCGCACGCACCTCTTTCGGCAGTTTAGCTGTGCGATGCTGGCAGCCGAGGCGGTCGGTCTGCGTCGCGTGTTGGGTGGGAGCGAACTGCAGGTCCACAGCCCCAACGAGGCAATGGCGGGTGGCGGCAGTCGGTCCGGCGAGGCACATGTCATGTTGAAGCTCGTGAGGCCCCTCGCGATGTTTGCCATCTTGTGCGATCGGGCACGTCTGCAGTACCCGGAGCTGTACGCCGACGTGCCCGCGCTTGACGCAGCTGGTACGGTGTACGCTGCACTCGTGAAGCGCTGCTTCGCCCACCGTCCAGGGCCGCCGGCGACGGTGTTGGTGCCACCAGTAATCCGAAGCCTCGCTGGCAGCAGCGCGCCGTCGGACCCGCACCGTGCTGGTGCCATCCCCAGCAGCAGCAGCGCCACCTATGGCAGCGGTGGCAGCGGAAGCGGCCTGCGTGGGTTCCTGACGAAGGTGGCGAAGGCGATGAAGCGGCACGGCAGCAATGGCGACAACGGCGGCGGCGGCGGTGGTGGCGGTGGTGGGCGTGGCCTGCCGGTGCTTTACATTCCTGCGTCGGTGGCCTGCATGAACAGCTTTGCAGTAGCACCGTTCTCAGCGCAGCACGTCGCTCCGGAATCCTTCAACATCACCACGTACGACGACGTCGGACCAGACGGCAAACCACGCCGGCACCACCGCCATCACCACCACCAAGGCGGCGGCAACGCGAAAAAGGGCGGTCGTCGCAGCAGGAAGCAGTACCTTGCAGACCTCTATGCCATCCCCGTGAAGCCGCAGCGGCAGCAGTGGGCACGGCAGCAGCAACACCAGCAGCGCACTGCGATCGGCATGGACTTCACGTTGGACGACTGCACCACCGCACCGCGCAGTCACATCGTGCCGGGTGGCGCAGGCGAGTTGTCGACGTCCAGCTTTGCCACCTCCGCCACGGCAGTGGGGATGGGAGGCAGCGGCGGCGGCGGCGGCGTTGCGGGTGTCTCTAACGGCAGCGTCTACGTGAGTGGAGTGGGCCTCGATGCGGAGGTGCTGACAGCCCTTGCCCGCTCCGGCGGCGCGCGCAGCGGCAGCAGCGGCAACAATGACGCAGCAATACGGGCGATGGCTGAGGCGTCGCTCAACATCTGCCATGAGTTGCCGCTCGACATCGTGCATCAGTTCGACGCGTACGAGCCGCTACTCGGGCCCCTCACGGTCGTCTCCTCCTCTGCCGCAACGATGATAGCGCATGGAAAGACAGCAGCGTTGGCAGACGACGTCACCAGCCCTGCTGCTTTCATGGGCGTCGGGCTGATGTGCCCGTCGTGCGTCAACATCTGGCGCGAGGGCGAGACCCGGGCGACGCGCGTGCTGCAAGAACGGCATCATCAGACAACCCCGTCGCCGTCGTCATCACCGCAGCGAAAGCAGGGCGCCTCCCCACCGATGCACGCACGTTCGACGTCGTCATTGCAGCTGCCACCCCCCGCCCCGCCGCTTCCCTCGCAGCCCCTCGCGGAGATTGTGAGTGGGACGGAGGAAGGGGGAGCACCGGCGACATCGTGGGGAACCTTTACGTCCGGTGCGCCGCTGGGCTACCCGATCGACAACACCCCCCGCAACCTCGCAGGAATGCAGACTGCCATGAGCCCGCCCATCCATGTACGTCGCACCACGCCGTCACCTCCAGCTAGCCGGGGCAACTCCGTTCCACAACCTCCACGGGCTAACACGCATCCTGATGCGTGGGACACGTGGGGTGTGCAGGGGCCTGTCGTGGTAAATACCCCCAATACAGCCACGGCGGTTGCTAACAACAACAACAACAGCAGTGGTGCAAGCAGCTGCGCCACCCGCGGCGGTGGGACCTTAGCGGCACCCACTGCACTGAAGATGTCAACCTCATCCAGCAATCCGCGAGGTGGCGGTGACACTGGCGAAGGCAGCCACGCCGACGTGCTGCCGTCCACGCTGACGCTGTCCTCCGTTGTGCTGCCTGTTTCAGCGCCTGCGCCAGGGGATGTAATGGACGAGCTCTTTGCCGGCTTGTCCAACTACAGCAACAACTGCAGCAGCGCAAACAGTGCCGCACCGCCGCAGCCGCGACGTCAGACGTTGGATGACTTCTTTTAAGAGGCTTCATGCCTTGCTTCCTTCGCTTTCTCGTTTCTGTGTCATTCTCCCCTTCCTTCTCTTCCTTAGGCCAGTCATGAAGGAACGTGGGAGAGGGGGGAGCGCGATGCATGTGGCACCAGCCCTTTTTTGATTTTTTATCTTTTCCTCACCCACTCTGTGGTGGTCAACGTAGGGGTTTGTTGGTGAGAGACAGAAATACAAACACGCGGCTGATGTGTATCGCAAGAGGCATATATGCTACTACAGCACTTCGCGCCAACAAGCAGGTCGCACGCAACAAAGCGAAGAAGGTCGGCGAACAGAAATGAGCGGGGGTGGAGACCAGAAGAACTCTTCTTTGCCCTCTTTTTTTTATTATTATTAATAGTAGTTTGGGGGAGTCCTTGCCCCGTACCGCAAAAGCACCGTGGAAGCAACTCCACACGAATCAACGAAGGACGGATCGCTGTTTTGAAGGGAGGCTACCAACATGGCAGAATGCAGGATCTGTAAATTTTGGTGAGAGGAAGGAGGAGGGCAAGGAATTAGGCAAGGCAACAACACAGAAGAAGAAATGCCTCGCTACTCGTCTTTCCCTCTATCCTTGCACCGAGTTGACGATGTAACTACACTCCCTCCCCTCCTCCGCACACGCAAGCACAATATACACATACACGTATTCACACTCCACTGCTCCGAGTCTCATGCTTCACCTGCTACCTCTTTCCCTCCTCTTCTGCTTTGGTTTTGTACTGCTGTTTATCCCTGTGCCGCAAACTATCATTATCGGTGTGTGCAACACGCCAACTGACACGAGGTGTTTCTCGAACTGTGTGTGTGTGTGTGTGTGTGTGTTTTCTTGGCTTGCTTGTCTATTGTTGCTGTTGTGCGTCTTGGTGAACGACGCCCTCAGCGTCCTCGAGGCTTTCCGTAACTCATTCCACGGGACGACCCATCGCCGGTGCAAAGCTGATCCCCCTTCGTCTTGATTCATCGCCCTCCTCACTATTTGTATATATATACTCCCTTTCTCGAGTTGCTCTGTAGGAGCAGCGAGAGCCCCTTGGCGACAGCCAGAAGGCCCTCCTCTTTTTTCTCTCTCCTCCTTCCTTCTACGTTGACTTGAAGACAGGAAGGTGAACTGCAAAGGAGTACACGTGCATGTGGTGCCATGACCTCTCCTTCTTCCTCTCCGCGCGAGCCGCTCGTGCCGACCATCAACTTTTCAATGGTGTGCCCCGGCGTGTACCGGAGCGGCTACCCGACAAAGAAAAACTACTCTTTCCTGTGTGCCCTGCGTCTCCGCAGCATTCTTTACCTCTGCCCGGAGGACTACGCGGAGAGCAACCTGAAGTTTTGCGAGGATAACGGCATTCACGTGCTGCGCTTCCCAACGGAGGGCAACAAGGAGCCCTTCAACGACATCTCTGAGCCACTGATGCACCGCATCCTCGGCGCCATCTGTGATACCCGCAACCTGCCCCTGTTGATTCACTGCAACAAGGGAAAGCACCGCACCGGCACGGTGGTGGCGTGTCTGCGCCACTTGCAAGGCTGGTCTCTTGTGTCCATCTTCGAGGAGTACAAGCGCTTCGCCAGTGACAAGGCACGCGTGGGGGATCAGCAGTACGTCGAGCTGTACCACCCTATCGTCAAGCTCACCCCTCCCTTCGTCGCGCCGTGGGTCATCATCACCCCACGTGTTACACTGGTCACCTCTGACCGAGAGCTGATGGAGGCGGAGGCGCTGCAGCTCGGTTCGAGTCTCCTGGCGCCAGACAAGCCGGCAAAGAAGGAGAAGGCAGTCAAGGCAGCAACAGCAGCAGCTGCATTCGCTGACCCGGGTGGCGTTGCGCTGACGGGGAGAGCGGCGCCGGTGTCGGGTGCGGTCGACGACGGTGTTGCCGTCAGTGCTGCTGGTGCTGCACCCACGCAGGCACCGCCCTCACCGTCCCCCAACATACAACCCGTCTCCTCCCCTCCCTCCGCTGCGGCAGCCACCGTGAGCGTCTCATCGACGGTGGAGATATCGGAGTCGGGGTCAGACGCCAACCCTCCCCCACCCCCCGCTGTGCCGCTGCCGCCCACACCACCACCACCGCAGCAGCAGCAGCCAGCCACCCCCATTCCCGTGCACGCCGCCACAATCACAACCACCGCAGCACCATCAGTAAATGCGGCCACGACGACGTCGACGAACGTCTCGACGAATGCAGCTGCGATGGTCGGCAGCAGCAGCACCAACAACAACAGCAGCGGTGCTGGCGATGGCGCTACGCACGCGAGTGCGGTGAACCACAGTGCAGGTCAACCAGCAGCAGCATCAGCATCAGCAGCGAAGTCGATCTCGGCGTCCACTTCACATGTCAGCATGAGCAGCGCAGGAGCGGCACAGGGAAGCGGTGCAGCCTCGTAGCGTTTTCCACCCTCCTCCTCTCCAACCGACAAGTGCACGGCGCCATGGAATGCGGGAACGAGAAGGAAGAACGGGAAATGCCACTGATAGCGCCAGGAAAGGGAACGAGAAGAAAAACAAGAGAGAGAATTCGTACGTACGTATATGTGTGTGTGCGCGTGTGTACCACTGGGAGAGCAGAGATGCCCTGCCCCTCCAACGCGATGAATGAAGCAGCGAGTTTGGGCCGTTGTTGATGGTGTATTTTTTTTTCTGTGTCTACCTCATTACCCTGTTTGAAGGATCATTCTCGTCTGTGGCTCCTGTGTCACACACACACAAACACGCAGACACACAACGCGCACGAGAAGTGAACCTCAAAACCAACTAGCGATGCATCTACCTTCAGTCCCCCAATATATATATCATCCGACGCGCAGGCAAAGGCAGACAGGAGTACGGAATCTGAAAGCCAAAAGAAAGAAAGAGTGGCCAGGACTGCCAAGAAGGGTAGCTCCACCTGTGTCATGATAGCTTCGTTGAAGTCGTTTGGTTTCTCGCCTGCGCAGCCGCTCTCTTTCTCTGGCTCTGCCTTCACCCACAACCAGGTCAGTCGCTCCCTCCTCCCTTCCTCCACACCCGTGTCTGCATCCCACCCTCACCCCAGTTTCCGCCGTCTCCCTCTTCCGCCTTTTCAGTGGATGGAGGCGACGGGGGGGGGGGGGCAAACCGCACCTTCCGACACATTCACGCACACATACCCCTCAATGAAGACCCGGCAATAAAAGCAAACCAATCAACCAATAGTCATCATATATGTTTGTGTGCGTACGCGATGAGGTGCAATGATGACCTTTCCTCGACCATTGTCTTCGTCCCATAGACATTCTGCGCGGTCGAACGAAACGCATCAGAGACGCGTAGCGAGTAAGCGCGTTTTAGCGTGCTGTGCTGTGCTGAGAGAGGAGAGAAGGGTCAGATGAGCGACGTGTGATGAGCCTACACCTAGCATTAGTTGAAGTTAGCCCTTCAATCTGACAATCTGCACATGACTGATTGCTTCAAGTTCCGTTTCAAGTTCATCTGTGGCTGATGAAAAGGATGAGGTAAAGAGCAGCGCAGGGAATTCCCGTGGGAGAATGAAGATTTGGGTTTTTGAGCTTGTGGTGTGGCGGAGGGGAGGAACCCATCGTTGGGTGTGGGAGGTAAAGACCCACACGGGCTGCTGTCTTTCGGTGTGTGTGTGTGTGCGAGTGCCTTGCTGGTAACTTGTGTAATATTGGCGTGCGATGGGGGTGCAATGATGACCTTTTTCCTCGACCATTGTTCTTCGTCCCATAGACATTCTGGCGGGTCGAACAAAACGCATCAGAGACGCATAGCGAGTAAGCGCGTTTTAGCGTTGCTGTGCTGTGTGCTGAGAGAGGGAGGAGAAGGGGTCAGATGAGCGACGTGTGATGAGGCCCTACACCTTAGCATTAGTTGAAGTTAGCCTTCAATCTGACAATCTGCACATGACTGATTGCTTCAAGTTCCGTTTCCAAGTTCATCTGTGGCTGATGTCGCTCCACTGCTGTTTTGTTGCTGTTGCGTGCGACAGGGGGGGTGGAACAGCGGGGGCCCAGCTTTGCGGTCGCCTCTGAAGTGGAAACGTGCTTGTGTAAGCAGAGAGTGTGCAGTAGCAATAGCGATACATCAGTTGTGCACCCTGTGATGATAGCAGTGACGGAGATTCAACAACGCTGAAGAGGGTGAAGGAAGTCGCGCTCCGTTCGTGTGTGTGTATATGTGTGGAGGTGCGCGCGCGCACCTGTAAGCTGTCCTGCGGCTGCTGTTCTTTCGTGTGATGAGGCCTACACCTTAGCATTAGTTGAGGTTAGCCCTTCAATCTGACAATCTGCACATGACTGATTGCTTCAAGTTCCGTTTCAAGTTCATCTGTGCTGCTGATGAAAAGGATGAGGTAAAGAGCAGCGCAGGGAATTCCCGTGGGAGAATGAAGATTTGGTTTTTGAGCTTGTGGTGTGGCGGGAGGGGGAGGGAACCCATCGTTGGGTGGGGAGGGTAAAGACCCACCGGGGGGCTGCTGTGTCTTTCGGTGGTGTGCATGTGTCTCGTGTCGTAGTGCGCTTGCTGGTAGCATGTGTGGTATGATTAGTTGGGGCGTGCGATGGGGTGCAATGATGACCTTTCGTCGACCATTGTCTTCGTCCCATAGACATTCTGCGCGGTCGAACAAAACGCTACAGAGACGCATAGCGAGTAAGCGCGTTTTAGCGTGCTGTGCTGTGTGCTGAGAGAGGGAGAGAAGGGTCACGATGATGCGCGACGTGTGATATGAGTGCCTACCACCTTAGCATTAGTTGAAGTTAGCCCTTCAATCTGACAATCTGCACATGACTGATTGCTTCAAGTTCCGTTTCAAGTTCATTCTGTGGCTGATGAAAAGGATGAGGTAAAGAGCAGCGCAGGGAATTCCCGTGGGAGAATGAAGATTTGGGGTTTTTGAGCTTGTGGTGTGGCGGAGGGAGGAACCCATCGTTGGGTGGGTGTTTGAGTAAGACCCGACACGGGCTGCTGTCTTTCGTGTGTGTGTGTGTGTGCGAGTGCCTTGCTGGTAACATTGTGGTATGATATTGGCGTGCGATGGGGTGCAATGATGACCTTTCCTCGACCATTGTCTTCGTCCCATAGACATTCTGCGCGGTCGAACAAAACGCATCAGAGACGCATAGCGAGTAAGCGCGTTTTAGCGTGCTGTGCTGTGCTGAGGAGAGGGAGAGAAGGTCAGATGAGCGACGTGTGATGAGGCCTCACACCTTAGCATTAGTTGAAGTTAGCCCTTCAATCTTGACAATCTGCACATGACTGATTGCTTCAAGTTCCGTTTCAAGTTCATCTGTGGCTGATGTCGCTCCACTGCTGTTTTGTTGCTGTTGCGTGCGACAGGGGGGGTGGAACAGCGGCGGGCCAGCTTTGCGGTCCTCTGAGTGGAAACGTGCTTGTGTAAGCAGAGTGTGCAGTAGCAATAGCGATACATCAGTTGTGCACCCTGTGATAGCAGTGACGGAGATTCAACAACGCTGAAGAGGGTGAAGGAAGTCGCGCTCCGTTCGTGTGTGTATATTGTGTGGAGGTGCGCGCGCGCACCTGTAAGCTGTCCTGCGGCTGCTGTCTTTTCGTGTGATGAGGCCTACACCTTAGCATTAGTTGAAGTTAGCCCTTCAATCTGACAATCTGCACATGACTGATTGCTTCAAGTTCGTTTCAAGGTTCATCTGTGGCTGATGAAAAGACGCACGCTAGGTTTTGAGGTTAAGTGTGCGTTTCTGATGCACAGATCGCCGAAATGCTCTCTGCTCTTTTTTCTCTATCGGAGCGTATCCTTGCTGGTGTGATGCTGACGCTCCCCTCAACCAAAACAAAAAAAAGGGAAAAAAGCTAGTTGGGTAGCGCTACTGCCACTGTGGCACGCTGCTGCGGCGACGGTGTCAGGACGAGGGAAGCTCCTCAGCTTTTCTTTCTTTCTCCTGAGCTCTCTCTTCGTGTCCCCGTAGCTAGCACACCGGTGTGCTGCTGTTAGCGCAGGCGCTAGCCTGACGTACTCGCTGTATCATGACACTTTTAGTATATGACTAAATGGCAGCTGGACCGTCACCTTGTCTCAAAGAAAAAGGGTGACAAAAGCGGAACAATGTGTATGTATGTCTGTATCGCACCACGACCTTTCCCGCCTCTCTTCTCCTCTTTGAGGTTGTTTGTTTTGTTTTGAGTCTGTTATTCACTGCGCTTACCTCGCTCCTCCTCCGTGCTTCATTCGCCAATTATTATTATTATTGCTTTGGGGGGGCGAGCACATCAGCATTTACGTTTCGCTAGACGACAACTCCCCCCCCCCTGCTTGCGTCCACAGCCGCTCACCAACGAGTGGCCCACTCGACGCCGAACGAGGCAAGCTCGGATCCAGCTGTCGCCACACGTACAGGAAAGCAAAACAACAAAACAAAAAAAGAGCGGGGAGAAACGTTGGTGCGAAATTGCAGCTCCGCATCAGCGCCGTTGTTTTTGTGCGGCTATTTTTTTTCTGTTCTTATCTGTGTACTTTCTCTTCTCCCTCTCCTCTTTCTTTTTTAGCATAGCCTGAAAAAAAGGGGGCAAGTGATTCAGAGAGCTCATCGCATAACGTGGATAAATATATATATATATAGATACATCTACACGCGCACAACTAGTGTGCTAGCCTACTCTACAGCCCGCCAACCCTCCCCCCTCAACTCTGCTTACCATGACGGACAGCGTCACACGCACCAACTACGCCCTCCTCCTCTTCTATGTGCGAGAGAAGTACTGGCACCACGCAGAGGAGGTTTGCCTCGCCACCATCCAGTCCACCGATGACCACATGTTTCGCGTGTGGCGGGCGTTGACGTTGGATCAGCAAGGGATGGCGAATGACGCCTTGCGGGAGTACAAGGCAGTCGAATCCCGCCGCTTCACTGCTGTCCCTGCGCTGATGGGGATGCAGCTTATCTATAAGCGCAACCGGGATCAGGAGGGCGTTGGGCAGACCGAGGCCAAGTTAGATAAGTACGGGGTGATGGAGCACATGGGTGGCTGGGTACAGGCGGCGGCGCTGTGCTGGGCGGCCGGCGACATCAACACCGCGCGTGACCTGCTTCTGAAGTTCACTGACGCAGAGGCCGCGATGGCGTACCGTGATGAGTACACCAACTACGGCACCATCCGGGCGTGGGTCGACCTCCTCTCCGGACGAGGGGCGCTGCTGGAGAAGGCCGGTGCGACCTTTCAGAAGATGCTGGAAGCCGAAGAAGCCGAGCACGCCTTCTTTGAAGCCGGCGATGGCGCAGGGGACGGTTTCAGCAGCACCAGCGGGACCAGCAACAAACCTGGAAGCCCTAGTGGGGCGCTGAAGTGGACGGACCTCAACGCTGCCCTGGGCTACGTGGCCTTCCTGGAGCGCAAGACACAGCTCGCAAAGGCACAGAACATGCTCGACCGTCTCGTTGTCCTCTACCCAAACTGCAGTGTGCCACCGCTGGTGGGCAAGGCGCGGCTGCTGATGCAGGCCGAGGACTGGGAGCAAGCCATCGAGGTGACCCGGCGCATCCTGACGCGTGACAAGGACAACGTGGAGGCGCTGACGCTGGAGGCCCTCTACGCGCTCGTGAAAGACACCCGCTACGACGCGGCCACCGTGCGGCTGCGTCGGCTGCTGGAGGCGGTGAAGGCGAAGGAGCCACGCAATGCTGCCCTGCTGAATCAGTTTGCGCTAGTCTTCTCCCGAGTAGCAGGAAATCGGCTCGACCTGCTGAACATCACGACGCAGTTCTCGGAGCTGGCCTGTAACCTGGAGAGCCGCAACGGCGACATCCTCTGTGGACTGGGCTACCAGCACCTGTACAAGCACGATTACAAGACTGCCACCGCGACATTTCGCAAGGCAGCGGCGCTCACCGACAGCTTGGCCCCGCTGCTCGGCGCCACCGCGTGTCTAATGCAGCAGAACGATCTAGAGGAGGCGAACAAGCAGCTGACCTTCTGCAACGAGCTGCAGCCGGCCAACCAGCGCAACGCGGAGCTGAATTTGCTGAATGCGCAGCTGCGCTGGCGCCGTCGTGGAATGGAGGAGACGACGGCGGTGCTGCGGCTGTTGGACCAGGCGGCGGAAGCAGTGAAGCACGACGTGGCGACCCACGCGGGGTCGGGCATGGAGGAGTACGTCTATCTGAACGCCCCCGTCTCTCTCGCGATTGCGCACGAGTACCTCCTGCACTGCCGCAGCGAACCACCGGATCCGATGTTTCGCAAGACCGATGTGGTGGGCGAGAAGTGCGCGCGGCACCTTGAGTTTGTCGTGCAGCACCTGCCCGCCTGCATGGAGGCGCAGCTCATGCTGGCGAAGGTGTTGTTCGTCACCGGCGAGGTGCGGAAGGCGCAGAACCTGCTGAAGACGACGCTGATTGTGCAGGAGCAGCCTCTGCCCGAAGCGTTTCTGCTCTCGAGTCAGATCTGCCAGTACATGGGTGATGTGAAACTCGCCAGCCGTGCCCTTGAGCAGGCCCTCACCCTCGACTTCACCCTGCAGGAGCAGCCGCTGTACAACCTCCTCCTCGGCACGGTGCAGGGCACCACCGGCAAGTCCGCCGAGTCGCTCGAGTCGCTGAAACGGGCCTTCGACACGGTGAGGAGCGGTGCGACAGCGACGTCGTCGGGCAAGCCGATTCAGCCGCTGAGCGTGCCGGAGCGGGTGACGCTGCACCTGCAGCTGGCACAGGCCTTTTTGCGGGTTCGCGACGTCGAGGCCGCCCGCACCACACTCGCCGAGGCTGCCGCGCAGTTCCGCGACTCCAGTCAGGCGGGTCGTGTTGCGATTGCGCAGGCGATGTTGGCGGCACGCACCGACGTCGACAAGAGCATCGAGCTTCTCCGCCAGGTGCCGAGCACGTCGGAGTACTACATCTCCGCCCACTCGCAGCTCGGCAAGCTCTTCCTCACGCAGAAGCACAACGTAACCCTCTATATTCAGTGCTTTCAGGAGATGGCCGAGGCGGTGCCGACGGCGCAAAGCTACGTGGAGCTGGGCGAGGCGTACAGCACAATTCAAGAGCCGGAGCAGGCCATAGCGGCCTACGAAAAGGCAAAGGCACTCTCGCCGTCCAGCAGTGAGTTGTCCGTGCGCGTCGGTCGTGCGCTGGTCGCCTCGCACGACTACGCAAAAGCCACCCGCTACTATCAAGAGGCGCTGAACGCCGACCCGCATCTGTCGACAGTGCGAGCCGACCTCGCTACCCTCCTATGGCACCTTGGCAAGGTAGAAGACGCACGTGCGGTCATCACGCAGTCGCCGGTGTACGAGCAGCCGGCCTCGCCCACCGCCGCCGCGCTGGAGGAGACGGTGGCGACGGCGATTGAGCGGGTAAACTTATACCTGCTGTTGTACAAGGTGCTTCGAGATCAGCCGTGGGCGCTGCCCGTCAGTGCGGGAAATAACAACAAGGGCAAAGATGGCGAGGCGGACGATGGTACAGGTGACGTAGCCCTCGCCGCCCTCCTCACCGCTCGCAATCTGCAGAAGAACCTTCTGGATCACCAACTCCGCAGTGAGTCGGCGGAAGTGGTGGCGGAGCAGCGTGTCGTGATGGCCACCATCTGCACGGAGCTTGGCACGCGCTGCATCCACAACCGTCCCACTCCTCCCCCGGCCGCTCTCCTCATGAGCGACAAAAAGCTGGAGGCGGCCGCGTCGGCTGCATTGCAATCTGCTGTGGCAGTACGTCTGACACAAGGAAAGGAATACCTGCAAGAGGCAATTACCTACGACGAGTCAAACGAGCGAGCACAGCTGCAATCAGCGCTGCTGTGCCGGCGCAGCGGCGACGTGGATGGCTGCGAGAAGCACTGCACCACGCTGCTACGCATGGCAGGAGGCAGCGCCAGCGCAGAGGAGGCAGCGACACTGCTGGCTAACCTCTACGCCCAGCAAGGACGTGAGGAGGACGCTGTTAACCTGTTCGAGTCGCTGCTCAGCAGCACACCGCACCACTACGAGGCGCTAGTCGACTTCATTGTACTGCTGCACCACGCCGGACACGTGGACAACGCGAAGCCCGCCCTGGATCGGGCCACAGCGGCAATTCCGCAAGGGCAGCGCGCCGACCCCGGTCTCAGCTACGCGCGTGGTCTGTACGAACACCTGCGCAGCAACAACGCCGAGGCCCTGCGTCACTTCAACCTTGCTCGTCTGCCGGCAGACAACCCGTGGTGCGAGCGCGCGCTGGTCCGCATGACGTGGATCTACCTCGTCCCCACAACGCAGGACTTGTGGGTGCGGGGGAACAGTAACAGCGTGGCGAGCGCTGCAGCCGCGGCAGCCAGCAGCCCGAAGCAGCATCAGGCTGGCTCGCCGCACCTAAGCACGCGGGAGCGGGCGTCCATCTCGACTCTGGCGAGTCCCTCCGTGAACGGAGGCGAGCTGCACGACAACATCCGCTACGCCGAGCAACTGCTGCTCCTGCTGCCGGTGCAGAGTGAGCAGCGGCAGGTGCTGCAAGCGTACTGCACCATGGCCACGCAGCGTCCCGAGGAGTTGGAGACCGCCATGCATCTCTTCCTTGAGTGCATCGTCGCTGCAGAGACCGGGATGGGCAAAGCGGACAGGGACAAGGGCAACGCAGCAGCAACAGGAGTGAATGCGACTGCAAAGGCAGCGCCGAAGAAGGCGGTGAAGGATGACGATGACTCGGACGACGAGGACATGCAGCTGCTCGCGGAGATGCACTCGGCCGCAGCAGACATGGCACAGCGCAGCAATGCAAGCCAAACAGCGACGCTCGCCTTCGCGCTGCAATGCAAGGTGGTCCAGCCCACCGCCTTCCTCGGCCTGGCGATGAGTCTGTTTGTGTCAAACCAAGAGACGGCTGCGCGAAATGTGCTGGGGCGTGTGCTGGAGGAAGCAAAGGTGCCACTAACGCCGCCACCGGTGCCGGATAAGCCTGCACCAGCAGCGATGGCTGCGTCGCCTGTGAACGGAAAGACAGCGAATGGCAAGTCAACGAGCAACACCGGCCCCGCGACCCCCGCGCCGCCGCCGTCGTCGCCGCCCGTCACGGCCCCAGCTGCCCTGCTGACGTGCTCAGAGGACGATACATTGGAGCGGGCGATGCTGCTGCAGGCGTACATGGATGTGCAGGCAAACCAGCTAGAGAGTGCACGCTTCATGCTACTGCAGGTGCTGGCCGCGAACAAAGGCTGCGGTGCCGCCTGGGATGCACTTGGCATGCTGTACGAGCGTCAGCAGAAGCACAAGGACGCCTCGGAGTGCTATCAAAAGGCGTGGGAGCTGTTGCAGGAGTCGGATCCGGCGGTGGGCTACAAGCTCGCCTTCAATTACCTGCGCGGCAATGAGCCGGTGAAGGCGATTGATGTGTGCAAGGAAGTGTTGGCGCACCACGCCACCTACCCGCGCATCGAGGAGGACGTGATGGACGTCGCGTACTCCATGCTGCGGCCGTAGACGACACCCACGGCGTGCACCTGTGATTTTGCCTAATGTTGTCGTGTCTTCTACTCTTTTTTTTTAATGTAAGTGGAGGTGCTGGCAGCGTTTTTCGCTACGCTTTGTTCTCTTTCCATCTCTGGGCGGCGTACATCTGACGAGTGGCAGACATACGAGCAACTTTCCTTACCTTTCCACGTGTGCGCGTGTGTTGTTGTTGTGGGTGTCGTACCTGGCTTTTCTGTTATTTCCCCTTCTCCCTTTTTTTTTTGTCGTGTGTGTGTGTGTGTGCAGCTGGAGTGGTGGGGATGAAGTGGCGCACTCACTGCCTGTGTATACATATATGCACACACACATGGATGTATGTTGAGTCGATTCGATGTATAACCGTAGCTTTATGGTGGGTGTTACCCGGTGTGTCGCTGGACTTTATGTTCCTTCTTTTTTCTTTCTCTCCCTCACACACACACACACACACACTCTTAGACAAGCGCGACAGCAGCAATAGAAGAAGCTCAAAGCAGAGAGAAAGCGCAGGTGTAGTTTGCGTGCTTGTTTGTTTGTTTGTGGTATGTCTAGGCCACCTCAGCACTGATACAAAATGAAGAACAAAGTGTTTTGAGTGCCGAGGAGCGTGCGAAACCAATCAGGAAATTGAGCCCCCGCTACCGAAGGAAGGAAGGAAGGGGTCGTCTCACATGCGTATTCTAGCCGAACTTTTTTTTTTCTAATCCCTCGTGGATCCATGGCTGTTGTGGAGACGATGTCAAATCGTCCTCGTTGCGCACTCACCCCTTTCCTCCATTCCCTTCCTCCTTCCCCCTCCCCCCCCCCCAACCCTTGCGGAGGTGTTTATGTAACGGCAATGGCGGTGTTGGTGGTGTCTACCGTGGCGACCGCGCGTCCCTCGCATTACTCACTCACCAATTATTAGATTTGTTTTTCTTTCCTCCGACCTCTCCAACCTCTCTTTCTTCGCCCCCCCCCTCCTCCTCCTTTCTCATTCCTACTTGTGAGCGAGCACGGAAGAGCCAACGGGGTTTCTTTGTTGTTGTTTGCTGTTGCTGTTGCAGTCGCTGGGGAGTAACATCTTTTCAAAGCCAGACAAGGCCTTGCTGATCTGGTGGTTATGCAAATCAGCTGTCTCGCCCTCCCCGGATTCTGTCGCTCTCTTTATATATACCCCTTCCAACCTCCCTCTCCCTCTGTGCAAGCAGTTGTTTGATAGTTCTTTATTTGTTTATTTCCGTGACTGCGTCTGTTCTGCTCTATTCTGACTGTTTTTACTTTGTTGTAGCTGATTTAATCTCTCCCTCTCCTTTGTTGTGGCTGTTGTTGGCTCTCCCTCGTTAGTGCTCTGTGCTGAGCAGGACAACTTCGCTGAGGAGAAGTTGAAGGTCGTGTTGCTTCGCCTTTTCTACCCTCCTCCCTCCTTCTCCTTGTCCCTCGTGCAACGCACGTGTCTGATAGTGGCCCCCTATCCCCTCTCCCTTGTGTTTTCTTTTTTGGTGATAGTGGGGGGCGGCAGGGAAGAGACGCTCCGCGGGGCTAGCAGCGTAAACAGCAACCGTCAGCAATAACATCAACAACATATAACAAAAGAACTATATTTAGTTGAGAAAAAGCGGCGGTTGTGACGAAGAATGATGACGTCGTTCCCACTCCGTCAGTTCACGATGGTACCCGGGCAGGACATCGACCCTCTCTTCCTCTGTCCTCTTTGTCAGGACTCCTGGGCCAATCCAGTCGAGCTGGTGCCGTGTGGAGATATCTTCTGCCAGGCCTGCATCAGCGCCGCACGCACCGAGCACGCAGCGCAGCCGATGATCATGGAGAACTTCCAGTGCCCGCAGTGCCACACCGTCGTGCAGAGCGAAAAAAAGCCGAACCGCATGCTGTTAAATACGGTGTTAGAGGTGGAGGTGGAATGTAGGTACTGTCACTGGCGTGGCACCCGCGAAGCCTCATCGCAGCACGAATGTGAAGAGGGCAAGCAACAGAAGGAGCTGGAGGCAACGTCAGCATCAGCGCAGTCACCGACGCAGCGGCACCAGCAGCCCAACGCAGCTCCCACGACAACGAAGTCACAGGCTGAGCTGCAGTTGAGCTCCTCCACTGCACCGGTGCCGTCGAAGGCGCACGCGCCGCGGCGTGCCTCAGGCACCTCCTCGCAGTCCGCAGAGACCACCAGCAGGGCCGCCTCCCCCTCCCCCTCCTCCCCACCCGAGCTGCGGGGTCCACGACGAGCTGTGCAGGAAATCGAAGGCGCCTTCACTGCGATTGAAGACGATCCGACCTCCACAACGTTTCGCTCACGGGCTGCAACGACGGTTGCCGGGGCGGGCGGTGGTGGTCCTGCCACCTCCACCGCGGCTTCCTACGATTACGCGCTTGGAAACCTGCGTAGTAGTGCCGCCAGTGGTAGCGGTGTTGGTAGTGGTAGTGGTGGTGGAATGGGGAACGGTGTGGGTTCGGGTAGTCAGGATCAGGTCCTGTCCTCCCCGCAGCATCTCGCGTTGGGCGACCCCGCCTCACCGCAGTCGTCGTCCTCTGCGGCTCTGCTGACGCCGGGGTCAAACCCGTCCGGCCCTTTTTCAGCCACGAACGCTGCAGAGCCGTGGAGGCGCTACCACTTGTCGCAGGTGGAGTATGATCAGCTGGTAGGCATCTTCATGATGTACGACGACGGCACCGGTCGGTTGAACCACCAGCAGCTGCGCGATCTGTGCTTCTGCACCAACTTTGTGCAACGCGAGGATGACGTGACGATAATCTTCCGTACGATGGACACGGCCCACAAGGGCTACGTGAGTCAGGAAGATTTTTTACTGTGGTTGAGCACCCACCGCCCCGACCCCTCAGCTCTCTTCGGCCTAACGCAGTTCGAGTACACCGACGCGATCCTGCAGTTCCGCTCCGTCGACCCGGAGTTTAATGGCGTCATCGACGCAAACAGCTTCGGTGCGCTGTGCTTGACGAATGGGCACGCCCGCACCGCCGACGAGGCCATGCGCTACTTCCACATGTGCGACGAGCGTCATACAGGCTACGTCAGCCTCCAGCAGTTTCTACGCAACCTCAAGACGATCAAGAGCGGCAGCGGTGGTGGGGACGACGCGTGCGGTGGAGGAGGTGGCGGCATGTCGCCACGGGCCCCGTCGCAACCGCAGCCGCAGCCGTCGATGGTGCGCATCTTCGGCAGCAGTGGCTCCACAACCGGCGCGCAGTCCCCTATAGGCACTAACACCCCCCTCCGCACCGCGGGTTCGAGCGACACAGGACATGGCGGCGTGGCCGACGGCTCTTTCAGCACCCCCACACCGCAGTCGAGCGACTACTGGCTAGGTGACGCGGCGAAGGCACCGCTGCAATCACCGCAAGGCGGCTACCGGGAGCCCTACCCGCAGTCAGCGCAACAATCTAGCATGTCCGACTACTACCCACCAGGTGGTGGTACGGCAGCTTTGCCGATGCCACAGCCGCAGGCGCAGCAGTCGTCGCAGCAAGTCCCGCCACCCCCACAACGCTTCACGACGTCGTTGAACTCCTACCCTGGTGACGTGCAACACCAACAGCAGCTGCTGCAGCAGCCGTACTCGCAGACGGGGCGATCGACGATGCCCGCTAGTCCGCAGACACTGACACCGCAGTCCGGTCTCGCACAGCACAGTAGGATGCAGTCCACGCGATCGCGCCTGCACCGGCCATCAGCGCGTCCGCAACGGGACGAAGAATGCTCGTTGATGTAGCGCACGGTTTTTTTTTTTTTAAGGGGGGGGAAAGCAATGACAGAGAGAAAAGAAAAGAGCTACTGCTGTTTATTCGTCTTTTCTTTTTCGTTGTTGGCTTTGTGTGTATGTTTGTGTGTGTGTGCGCGCGCCGATGATGCTCAGTTATTTCTGTTCATAGGTATATATATCTTTGTTTGCAGCGTACCGCACGCTGACCTTCTTAATCGTCTTTTTTGTTTTCCTCCTTTGCTTCCCCCCCCCCCTCCCTTCTCCACCGTTGCCCCAGAAAAATGTGGGAAGGTGAGAGGAGGAGAGAGGGGGTTAGTAACCCGCCTGTGTTAAGCGGTGAACAGAATGGAAGACAAAACGGCATCACAAGAAACCCTTGGAGGGGATTCGTCTGTCTGCGTGGTGTGCGGTGAGTGTGAACCCCCCCCCCTGAAACGCACGCGTGTGTGACTTCAGTCCGCAACTGAGTGCGAATACACCTGGCTTGTTGGCATTGCTCCCTTCCTCACTATCAACACACAGCAGCAGCAACACACAAACACACACCAACATTTTGGCTCAAAATAAATGCATCGAGCCACTTTGCGAAAAATCCTTTTTCTCTGCGTGAAAAGGAAAGAAGAGAGATGGCAAAGCAAGAAAATGAAAAAGAGGGTGTATTTTCAAAGGAGAGTAAGGGCACCGCGCCCACCCTTTCACATTAACACTCCACCCCACCCCCCTCTCCCTCCTTATCTTCCCTTTCCCTTATTGAACCCTCTGCGTGTTTGTTTTGTGTTTGTGACGTCAGCGGTGTTTTTTTTTTTTTTTGACGTGTGTGCGGCGGCTGCTGTTCCGTTGTTGTTCGTTCGTTCGTTACCTTCTCTCTCTCTTTTCTTTTCTTTGAGGCAGATTCAACCGAACCGAAGGAAGGAGAGAGGGGTAACAGAAGGAGGACGGAGAGTGCCGCGGCGTCATCTCAGCCCCTCCTTCTTCTCCTCCCCTCTCACCTCCACCCCCTGGTCTCCCTCTTCTGTACCATTGCTGCTCCTCTTGTCCCCCTCCCCCCACCCACCCCACCCGTTCGTGTTTTGTTTTGTTTTTGTTTCTCCCGCTCTCTCTCTCTCTCTACTCCCTGCGCAAACCGAAAAAAGCAAAACAAAAAAAAAGAGGGGGTAACGCATCCCCCCCCCTTTTTTTTGTGGATATACACGCATCTGGATACTTGCATCTCTCTTTATAGTTATTTGTTTTCTTTTTTGTGTGTGTGATTTACGTGGCAGGTTGAGACAGCAGCCATGGGCAATTGTACCGACAAAGGCAGTCGAAACGTTGCCGAGCAACGCGTAAACATGCCGGGTGACAGCACGTCACTGCCGTCACTACCACCACCTCACGCAAGCAGTTGCGCTGACGATCCCCACGAGGCGGCGCAGACCCTGGACAAAAACCACCACCGAAAGAGCAAGGCGGGTGGTACTGCCGGGGCCAACACCACTGCTGCCTCCACCGGCAACAGCTCAGCCGCTCCGTCACTGCGGTTGCACCACGACGTGTCCGGCACGCAGACCCCCAACGGGAAGCATCGACACTCTTCCGCAGCGGATGTCACCGGCAAGGAGGAAAACGAGAGCTGCGGCAGCCCCACAACGCTGGGCAACACACAGACCCCGTCGAAGGGCAGTGTTGCCATTCGTCTCGAGCAGGGCAGCACCTACGTCTGGCTCCGCAGCACGTACGGCAACCCACACTTAAAGCCCGTGCCGCTGCTCACGCGTCAAATGGCACGCGAGCTGCGCAAACACAGCGTGGCCTTCCAGCACTTGTGGAGTATGCTGGGCGAGGCGGCCTGCGTCATCGGCCCCTACGCAACTGCGCCGTCGCCGGCGTCTCTGCTTTCGCCGCTGGAGGACGACGACAACGATCACCGCCACGCCCACCGCGGTGATGTCGACTTCCACGTGGAGCCTTCCTTTGTGAACGACGAGGAACGGGTTGTGCAGAAGGCCAGCAACGACGCCTCACTGGCCACTGCAGCCGCTGGTGCCGCTGCGTCCGACGCTAGAGCGGCAGTGGCCGGTGGTAGGCTGTTGGAGGGTGTGGGCCAAGCTGAAGTGGAAGGGCCGGAGGCGAGCGAGGTTCGCGTGCTGAACAGCCAGCACATCAGCATCGACGGCGACGAAATGCAGCGTCGCCCTATTGACTGCCGCGGTGCCGTCTTCCGAGGAAAGCACCTATGGATCCACAAACTACGCTCCCGCTGCTGCTTTGTCTTTGAGTCTCTCAACAGGGTGGACTTGAATGACTGCAGCGATGCGCTAATCGTGCTGGGCCCCACCGCCGGCGCCGTGTCTCTCTCGAACTGCCAGCGCTGTCTTGTCGTCGCGGCCAGTGCGCAGCTGCGGGTGCTCTCGTGTAAGTCCCTCATTCTCAGTGTGAACGTGGCCGGCTTCCCGGTGATTGAGAAGTCGACGAACATCGGCGTGGCGCCGCTTGTCGGCTGGTACGCCTACAGCAACCTGCCGATCGACTTCCGCCTCTCCAGCCTCTCTCTCTTCACCAACAACTACTCCACTGTGCGTGATGTCACCCCACCGCAGGCCGCGACGTCAAACAACAACAACATCAACAACGCTGCGAGCTTGTCGCTCTCCATGTCGTTGTCGAAGGTATGCGGCTCCACGGCAGCCGCTGCGCCGTCCAGCAATTTCGTTTACGTCGACCTGTGGGAGCTGGAGGCGGCGGTGTGGAAGGCGATGGCGGAGCAGCGATGGAGCCAGCTGATTGCGGAGGCCGACAAGAAAGGCACAGCAAATGCTGGGGGCAACGCCGCGGCTGACACGGCGCCGAAGGCGTCGGCGCCTGTGCAGTCACCACTGGCAGTGGACCACGCAGAGGAGGACAGCGGCAGCGAGAGCGATGGCGGTGAGCTCGTGCGTGGCGATACCCTGACCACCACGGATACAGCATTTCACTCGATGATCTCCTTTGGACACTTCAACAGATCCCCCAACTCGACGACGTACCCCGGCGGCGGCGGCAACGTAACAACGGCGACGTCCAGCGCAGAGGACGGTAGTCTGTCGAACCTCAGGAGCGGCGCAGTGCGGCGTGCGGTCCTGTCAAGCGTGCTTGCTGCGTCGACCACTGACGGAGCAGGAGAAGTCCCGCTGCTACCGCGATGGCGCCTCTCTGGCTTCAACGGCAACACCGCGACCGACGGAACACCCTTAGAATCCCACAAGCGAGGCAGCATCAGCTCATCGAAGGAGGCGGCGGCGTTGATGCAGCGGGGCTCCGTCCGTGATGCGGAGCACCTCGTGCGTGTCGTACTGCGTGCCGTCCCGCTGCTGCCCCTGTCTGCGCTGCGCGATGCATCAACACTACTGCTGGACCACGACGATAGCGACACACCCGCGCCGGAGAGCCACGCTGCACCGACGGTTGCCGAGGAGGCAGCCAAGAAGGACAAGGATAGCGGGGCAACAGGGGAGAAGGGTGGTACAGCCAAGAACGCAGCGGCAGCAGCGGCGTCGCACTACAACCCATTGGAGCTGGCCCTCGTCACCTACACGCACACCTGTGCCGCCCCATCCACCTTCGGCGCACAGCTGATCCCCGTCGACTTCTTCGAGCAAGGGTGGAAACTGAAACTGATGGTGCTCACGGCGAAGGGCGGCGGCTACGACTTGGCGCGTCGTATCGCACGCGACATCGAGGCCTCGCGACGACGATGTTTCTTGGAGACGGTGAGAGCCATGCTGCACGCACCGCCTCCCGCCACACACGACGACCCGCAGCCGGCGATGGAAGACACCGAGGAGGAAGATACCTTCTCCGAAGCGTTGTGGCATTACCTACGCACCACCTCGTTGACGCAGCGATGCGGTGCGGTGCTGCTGCTGAACATGATCGAGCTGCGCTGCACCGAGACGGCAGTGCGCGAGTTTGTGGCGCCTGTGTTCTACAAACTGTGCGAACCGGTCGGCCAAAGGAACAGCGAAGAAGGGGCAAGGACGGCAAAGGGCAACGCCGCTGCTGCCAGCGGTAGTGGGGGTGGTGGTCGTGGGCTACACCTGCCATGGAAGTCCGGAAGCTCGAGCAGCGCCCGCGGCAGCTCACAAACACCCTTTGACCACCACCAGCATCAGCAACAACAGCAGCTGGAGCACAACGTGGAGATGCGTCGCCTCCTCGGTACGGCCATTCAGCGCATGACAGGGCAGACGTGCATCGCAATGCTTGCCCTGCTGGCGCCACAAAATCTGCCGCAGTGCTTCCAGCGGCCACCCGGCGCGGGTGGCCACAGCGCGGGCGGAGCACTGACCCCCACCGAGCTAGATGCGTGGACGACCCGCGCAGAGGAGGCACGTCGCATCTTTACTCCCCAAAAAAACACGAACGAAGCAGATGAGGGACACCCGCATCAGCAGCCGGTGAACGCCGGCAGCCACGACGAGCCCACGGCAGGGGGGACTCCGTCGTTGTCATGTGCGCAAGACGGCGCTGACAACGACTACGATGGCAGCAGCGGCGATGCCGTAAAGGAGAAACAACATCAGCCGACCCTCGACCCTCCGCACGACGGGGACGCCGCTCCGCCGACGCTGGAGGAGCGGGTGTGGCCGCAGGCGGTGCTGCTCAACGTAACCGTACCGCTGCGCTTTGTCACGCTACTGCAAAGCACGCTGTTCTTCAAATCGCAGATGCACACCGCCGCGACAGCAGGAGCTCAACAGATGCGCGAGCAAGGCTTCGAAAAGAAGGCGTAAGCGTAGGGGGTGGGGGAAGGCACGTGTGGTGGGGGACCGCGCCACCCACCCCCTCCACCTTCCCCCGCCCCATTCTCTGTTTTTTCGAGGGAGGGTTGCACCAACCCCGGCTCTGCACAAGACAGCTCGACTTCTCTTTTTGTTGTTGCTGTTTCTTTGCTCACCAGAACAACCTACCCACACACACACACACACACACACACACAAGCCTGCTAATGTCACCGAGTGCGGTGACTGTGACGAAGACAAAGCGCTGTGCTTAGCGTGCCAGCTTCCAGATAGGGAGGGTGTGTGTGAGAAAAGCACGTTTCCACACACAACAGGAACGAAAAAAAAAGGGGGGGGGCAGACAACAGAAGGAGGGAGAGAGAAGGCAGTGATCGAGAGAGAGCGCCGACGCAGGGAAAGAGAGACAGCACGATGAACGCGTTGAACGTTCAAAAAAAAAAAAAAACCTCCGCAAATAGTGCAGCCTCTAGCACCCATTACCCCCAACAAATCATCTCTTTTTTTTTTTAATCGAGCTTCTTTTGTGGGGTGGTGAGCGTCCACCATGTGAACCCTCAGCCCTGAGCAGCTCCGTGAACGTGTGGCGCACAGACGCAGCGAAAGACCATGTGTCACGGCTTCCTGATGCGATAACCACTAAAGGTCTACTCCTTTTCCTCTTCTTTTTTTTCGGTTGCACAGATGTCACGCCGCCACTGTTGATGCGACAGTACTAAAGAGGTGTCAGTGTTGTTAACAAAAGAAAACAAAGCACAATTGAATCTAATGACAATGCAAAGCACCGGACGCCGCTGATGCAGCTTCATGTGCACGCACTTGGGCCTGTAGGTAGGTCCACCGCAGAGAGCGGAAGCACGAGTTGGGATTGCCGATATCTAATCCTCTTCATGCCCTTCATCCTTCCTCTTCCCCAACTTGCTGTAGCTGAAGACATCTCTTTTCTTCTTAAATGAAGAGAGAAATAAAAGCAGTGAGGGGGCGATTCTCACTCGTCTTCGCTGGTGGTGGAGTCGTCGAAGCTCGTGTAGTGTCGCACCTGTGGTGCTGGCCGCTGCCCCTGCGCCGTCGCTCCGCCCACCCGCAGCCCCAGGGCCTCCGCCCGCTCTGCCGATGACGAAGACGACGACGTCGTGTTTTGCCCGTGGCGGGGTACGACATGGCGCGGCTCAGGCGATCCCTCACCAACAACGCCGCCTGACCCAAGGAATGTCCTCCGCTGCGTGGGCCGCAGCTCTTCTGCGGTGCCCGTGGCAGCTTCGGTGGTACGGTGGTGCATCGTCGTTGCCGCCATCCGCACGGGTATGCTTGAAGATGACACCGTTGAGTCCGTTTGTTGTTGTTGCTGCTGCTGCTGCATCTGCGGCTGTAGCTCCTCCACTTCCTCAACTTGGTTCATCTGCACTACCATATCCGAAGCATCGTCGTCGCTGTCTGCATCGGCAGTTCGTACCGGTGCACCTGCGGGGGCAGGGGAGTCGCCCTCCTCCCCCTCACTTTCCTCTTCGTCCCAGTCATCCCACTCAGGATGCCGTGGCTCAGGCACCGAGCTCTCCGTGTTCTCAGCGACGGGAGACTGGCCTGCCACTGCTACTGCTGCCGCTGCTGCTGCTGCGGCCTGCTGCTGTTGCTGCTGAGAGTGGGTAGGCGTCACAGGCTGCTCCTTCGCCCACGCATTGCCTCCCGCCGTATATGCTGGCGGAGGCACCACGGAACCCCCACGCACGCCCTCGCTACCGCTGTCATCCTCATCCGAGGGGGACGATGAAGACGTCGGCACCCCGACTGCCTGTACCACGTCGCTGTCGTTGCTGCTCTGCCCTGGACTCGGCCGGTGTTGCACAGCCGCGCCGCTCGTAGCCGGTGCATCAGCGGCGCTTTGCAGGTTTGTTTGCTCCCCCTTTCCTCCATCACCCCCACCTGCGTAGGCGGAGTCCGGTGCGACTCGTGCGGGAGCCGCCGGCGTGCTTTCAGCTGAGGAGTCGGAGGAGGCGTGGCCCCACGCTGCCGTGGCTGCGATCGCCACGGTATGTCGCTGCTGCGCCGTTGATGGCCGCACACGACGTCCGCCTGTGCCGCGCTGCGGAGTGGCGGCCGTCTCGCTGGTGAGGGTGACGGCCGTCGTCAAATCGCTCGACATGTCGTCCGTGTGCTCCTCCGCACGTGCGACACGTCGCCGCTGTTGCTGCTGCTGAGGCTGCTTCTGCGGGTGCGCGTCGTCATCCCTCCCGTCCTCCGTATCGCTGTCCGACGAAGACGAGGCAATTGTGGTGAAGCCGCGAATCACTGTCTGATGGCTGGTGTTTGCCAGACCGGAGACCTGCGCCGACGGTGGCACGGCCGGTGCACTGAGCTTCTCCGCCGTTTCAATCGCTGCCGACGCGCGTGGCGCCGCCGCGACCTCTGCAGGCGGCACCGTTGCTGCTGCTGGGCTGCCTCGCACGGCGACAACAGCACCACCGCTGCCGCTGCTGCTGTGGGATGCACCGCTGCTTTCCCGGGAATCTGTGCCCGCTGCGGGCTCAGCGATGGAGTGCAGTCGCACCACCTCCTCCTCAGTCGGCTGCACGGAGGAGACGCCACTGAGGTGCGACGGTGGCCGCTCCATGCTGCTGCCTTTGCTGCCCTCGGTGCTGTTCGACGAGGCGCGCCTCTGCTGCTGCGCCTGCAATGTCGGCGCTGCCTTTGTGCTGCTCGACACAAGCGGTGGGGTAGCTGGTGCACCCTGTGCTTGATGATGTTGCGGCTGTGGCTGTAGCTCAACGGCAGCGGACGGCGGAACTGTGCCGGCGTGTGATGCCGTGGGAAGAGAGGTAGTAATTGAGCGCTCGCCTGCACCTTGTGGAATGCGCGCAGACAGGGAAGACGAGTCCGCCCCGTGTGTCGTGCCCGCCATCTCCGTGCTGGCGGTCTGCGCCTGCGAGCCTCTTCCGCCCAGCGCGATGCTCAGCGTTGGATCGCGTGTTGGGCCGCCCGCCATCAGCTGCACCTCACGCAAGGTCTGCACCATTTCCCGCAGCTGCAGCAGGTCCTGTTGAAGTCGCTGCTGCGCGGCGCCAAGTCGCGTCATGTCCTGCTGCACTTTGCCGAGCTGCTGATGATCGCCGCTCTGCGCATCTGCGTGGAGGGAGAGCTGCTCCACGTGCCCACGCAGGGCCTGCAGACGCGACTCGGCGCTCTCCAGGCTGCGCTGCTGCGCCGTAACGCTCTCGTGTAGGGACTGAAGTTGCTGTGGCGTGTCGCCGCTCTTCGTCTCCAACGCAGTCACGGCCGACTCCGCCGCCTTCACCCGCTCTGACAGCCGTGAGAGGCCCTCGTTGAGAGCCGACAGCAGCCGTCGCTGGGACTCACCAACGTGGTGACGGATGGCGTCCTTCACGTAGTCCTGCACCCGCCCACCCATCTCCTGTATTTGCTTCTCGCACTGCGCCACCTTCTGGCTGAGCCGCTCATCGAGGGCCTCACTGCGCTCAAAGCACTGCGCCACGTTGCGCTCCAGGTCGGCGAGCGGTGCCACCCTCTCCTGCATCCGTGACTCCATCGCCTTCAGCTGGTCCTCCTGCTGCTGCTGCTGCCGCTGCACTTCAAGGCTTTGCGAGCGCAGGCTCTCTACGGCGGCCCGCAGTGCGGTGGCGTCGGTCGTACCGGAGGCGAGGGCCCTATCGACGTCGTCGAAGCGACGCTCCAGTCGACTCACCCCTGCCCGAGCATCGCTGCTCACCTGTTGCGCTCGAGTCGCCATGGCGTGCGTCACCTCCGCCCGCTCCGTCATCTCGCGCTGCATCGTCTGCTGGTCTTTTACGTGCTGCTCCTGCTGCTGCCGCCACAGCCCCAGACGGTTCTCCTGTCCCATGATGCGCTGCTCCAGCTGCGTCATGAGGAGCCCGTGTCGTTGCACGACACCCTCGCTGGCTTCGTGACGCGTACGAATCTCCTGACACTCTGCCTGACAAGCCACGACGGTTTCATGCACGTCCTGCACTGTCGTACCGCTCCGCTGCACAGACTTCTCGCAGTTGCCGATGCGCTCGGCGAAATCGTTGACCTGGCGCACCGTTCGATCAGCCAACTGCTCCACTCGCTCGCACAGAGCACCTGCGGCGTCCATGCGACTCTCCAGTCGGCTGGCCTGCCGCTTACACGCCTCCACCTCAGCCTTGAGGCCCTCCGCCGTGGACACGGCGTGCAGCTGCGACTCTACGGCAATCAGCCGTCCATCGCGGTCGCTGAGACTGTGTTCCACTCGCTGCGTCCGCTCCAGCGCACTCGCTGCCTGCACCTGCGCCCGCTCCGTCGCGTCTCGCGCCGCCTGCACCGACGCCTCCATCTGGTGAACCACCTCGTAAGCGCCGTCTGCCTTGCGCTCTGCTCGGTCCAGTCGCGACGCCGCCACCGCTTCCTTCGACTCAAGGGCGTGCAGCCGCTCCGCCGTCGCCGTGGTGTGAAGGCGAGACTCCGCCTGACAGCTGCGCACGCAGTCGGCCACCTTCTCCTCTACGCCCTGCACCGCCGCCCTGCACTGTCGCAGCTCAGCGCGGAGCTGCTCCACCGGCTCCGTTGCCGTCCGTATCAGCGCGGCTGCGGACGACTCCCACACTTCCTGCACCGCCCTTCGCACCTCATCCCGCATGCGCTGCCCGTCTTGCCGGACAGCCTCCTTTGCCTCCTGCAGCGCTCGCTGGTCCTCCCGTCGCATCTCGACCAGCCGCAGCAGCTCCGTGTCGAGTCGCTGGGACAGGTCTGCACGCGCCTGCTCTAGCTGGCGACTGCAGTCAGCTCGTGCGGCGGTGCTCTGAGCCAGCGCCACCTCAACCCGCTCCTCCACCTGTCGCGTGGTCTCTTCCAACTCCTCCCGTAGCTGAAAACGATCGTTGTCTCGCACTTTTGCAGCGCGCGCGGACTCCTCCAGTTGTCGTCGCACCACGATGTGCCGCTCGCCACTCTCCGCACAGTGCACCTTCATCGCCTCCTCCAGCGCAGCAACATCGGCGTGCAGTGCGGCATCACGGCGGTGGACAGCCACCATCACCTCCTCCTTCCATTGCCGGCCCAGCGCCACAAGGGTGTCGTTGCGACGGTCGCGCTCCGCAGCGAGTTCAGCGCGCAGCTCGATTAGCTCCCGCATCGCGCTGCTTAGCTGACGCTGCAGCTCCCGCACAGTGGTCGACTCCGCAGCGCCGACGCCATTGTCGGTGTTGGGGTCGAAGTGGGTGGTGCAGCCGCTGCGCTTGTCACCGTAGTCAACACCGCTTTTGTATGCGTAGACAGCGGTGGTGGGGGGCCGCTGCATGCTGCGAAGACCACGTGGCTGCGCGAGGGCCTCTTCGGCGGCCTGCAGCATCTCCAGGGCTGACTTCGAGAAGGACGTCATGGCTTGAATGTCGGGTGTGCTTGTATATTTGTGTGTGTGTGTTTCTGTGTTCGCGGTAATGGAAGCTGTTCGCGCGGGGCAATCGTTGGCTCGATTGCGGTTGACACACGTGGCTCTCACGTCTTCACCCTCCTCAACAAGAGATAAACGTGCAGCAGAATGCGCAGGTGCCACGAAGGTAAAGAGACACACGCACACGCCTTTCTATCGATGATTCTATTGTCGAATGTGCGTTTGTATGCAGATGTACATATATATATATATATATATAGGAGACGTTTCTAATCCTGAGAGAGAGAACAAGAGAGAAGAAAAGACGCTCTGGCAGATGACGCAGCTCTTACCAGAGTTCTCTCTTTCGTGTTGGTTGCACGGATGGTCAAAAGCAGCAGTGGAGTTAACGTTTTTATTTTTGTACTCATGTGTGAGCATGTGTGTATGCACATCGATAAGATACATGGATAATAGCGGAGAGCAAGCGAAACTTAAAGAGAGTGTTGGGCTTGTACGCAGACGTCATAGAAAGCTGATGGCTTTGGCGACTGCCCATGCAACGCCGCGCACCCCCTGTCTTTCAGCAGGAGACGTCAAAGGCGCTTTTCTTTCCTTCATTTTTTTTTTCGAAGTCATTTCGTCGCCGGTGCCGCGCTTGTCCATGCATTCAGCCTTCAGTGTACTGCAACAGAGGTGTGTGTGTGTGTGTGTGTGTGTGTGTGTGTGTGTGGCGGCCCTCTCTCTTCAGCATGGAGCCGCGACCTGACGTGGGGTAACACCGACCACCACATACCGGGCAGGTTTTTTTTTTTCTGCATGCCCCTTTGTCTTTGCCTCACAACGTCACTCATTCAACAGACTGTAGCAGCGTTAACACACGAACAAAGTAACAAAGAAGCCGTTAGAAGAACGAGAAGGAAAACGCAAGCAGCGGTGCGGTACAGTGTGGCGCTACACATCTTCGCCCATAATGTGTGCAGAGCGGACGACTTCCTCCGCACTGGCGCATTCGTCGTCACTGAGGTGCTTCTTGCGCAGCTCCTGCGCTACCGCATAGAGGTCCCTGCACACAGCTTCCATGCGCTTCTTCTTCTCCGCGATGTGGCGCTCCTGTTCCCTGAGGAGAGCTTGTCGCTCCACCAGCGTCTGCGTTCTCACCCTCAGGTCCTCCTGCACCTCCTTGATGGTGCTTGTTGTATTCTCCAAGGCTCTGGCGTTGCGCACCCGCATCTGCCGCTGCCGCTCCGCCTCATTTGCGAGGAGTCCGAGTGTTGTCACCATGGCAGCGGACCACTCGTGCTGCAGGACGGAGGTTAAGGTCATGGCGTAGAGCCCCTCCAGATACGCCCGCTGTTGCATCCAGCACTCCACCATGCCGAACAGGTGTGCTGCACCCGCCACAGGAGCGTATGGCAGTGGAGCAGGGGGCACTGCGCTGACAACGACCTGCGCGGCACTCTCCATCTTGGCGGCCTCCAACTCGTCCATTACCGCTCGGTATCTCTCTTGCAGATCTGCCACGGCCTGTCGCTGCTGCTGTTCCGTGCTTTGCGTGGCGAGCAACGCGGCCTTCACGTGCCCCAGTTTGGCCTCCGCGCTGCGCCGCCGGTCTTGTTCGCTCTGCAGTTGTTGCCGCACCGCCTCCTTTTCTTGCTTCAACGCCGACACCTGCGCCTGCAGCTGCCTCGCCGCCTCTCGCGCTTTCTTCTCCTTCTGGCTCACCGCGGACGTCACTGCCCCCTTAGCCGCCTCCTGCAAGCCACTGCGCATCTGTGCAACGGCAGCTGCGTGCTCCGACAGAATTCGCTGTTGTGCCTGCTGCACCTCCTTGACGAGCGCTGCAGCGCAGCGCTGCCATGCCGTTGCTGCCCGCGACTGCGCCACCGCGGTGCTCTCCTCCACCAGATTCACTTGCGCGCGTGCTTGTGCGCCGGTGAGCTGCTGCCTGCAGTCACGGAGTTGCTGCTGTAGCTGCCACGCCGCCGCCTTGTGAGCCTCCAGACGGGCCTCAAGGTCTTTGCATGTCTTCTGCAGTGCTACCTTCTCCTCCTTCCACGTCTTCTCCTGCTTGTTGTGGTCGTCGTCCTGCTGTGTCTGCGTGAGTTTGAGCTGCGTTACCTTTGTCACCAAAGCGGCCTTTTCTTTATTGTGTTCGTCAGCGAGTTTCGCGAGGGCGGCAGCGACATCCCGACTTGCAGCGGCCACAGCTGCTTCACAGTCCTTCACAGCTCTATCTCGTTCGCCTTCAGCTTCCGCCAGCTGCGACTGCAGCTGCGCCTCTCTTGCTGCCCACACTGCCTTTTCTTGCTCATGCGCTGCTGTGCGCGCGTTCAGTGTTGCCACAGCATCCGCTGTGGTTTCCTCCTTCTCTGCCAATTCAGCTGCCGTGGCCACCGGCACCGCGAAGGCATCGTCCCCTTTGCTTTGCTGCACCCCCTGCCGCGTCGCTTCCTGCAGCTGCCACAGCGCGTCTTTGGCAGCTTCTTCAAGTGCCGCTCTCTGCACTGCGTGCTGTGCGCTGACACTCTCCAGCGTCGCCTTGTGCTGCTGCTCTAGACTCTCCAGCGATTGCTGCAGGTCAGCAGCTGCCTTCGCCTCTAGACGTGTTCGCTGGGCCGTCAGCTCCTGTGCATGACGCTCGTCTGCCCTGCGTTCAGCCTCGCCGACGGCGGCGGCAACGGCAGCCTCTCGCTCTGCTTCCGCGTCTGCCTGTTGTACACGGTAGCTCTTCATGAACGCCTCCAGACGCTGCTGAACCTGCCGCTGCTCCGCCTCGTAGGCGGCAAAGGCCACCTCGCGCGCCTGCGTCTCCTCGGCGTAAAGCGCCTTGGCAGCGTCGAGCTCCGCCTGCAGCTGCTGTCGTTCCTTTTCTGCGGCTTCTGCCCGCTGCACGGCAGCAGCAGCAGCCTGCTGCAGTGCCTGCCTATCCGACTCGTGCTGCTGCTGCTGTTTGGTGGCGGCTGCGTCTGTTGTTTGGGCTGTGGTGGCCGCCGCGCCGCGTGCTTCCGCCTGCAGAGTCTCGATGAGTTCCTTCTGGTCCTCCACCTGACGCTGCAGATCATCACGGGCCGCCCGCATCTCCGCCACCTCCGCCATTGAGCGTTGTTGTCGCTCCTCCATCGCCTGCTCGAACTTGCGCTTACGCTCGAGAGCGCTGTCCTGCTGCTGCGCTACCCACGTCACGTATTGATTCTGCACATCCGTAACAGCCTCGGTGCAGATGTCCTCCAGCCGTTGCCTCTCCCCCTCGAAGAGCGCAGTAAACTTCGCTGTGAGCAATGCAGTCAGCTGCTTCTCCTGCTCTTGCAGCGCTACACGCTGATCCGCGTTCTTGGCAGCATCGGCGGAGACCTTCTTTAGCGCGTCCTTCAGCGTTGCCTCCCGCACGTCCAGCTGGCGCTTCTTTTTGTTCAGCTTCTCCTCCATCATGGCAAGACGCTGCTCGGTAGGGATGCCGTCTTCCAGTGTGGATACCTCGTCGTCGGTATTTGCGGGCGACACGGCAGGAGACGTAGCGCTAGTGGGTAACGCGGCCGTAGGCGATACCGCAGCTGCCGACGCTGAAGCGGTTGCAGCAGCAGCGGCTACCTCTGCTTCTATCTCCATGCGTGCAATGGTTGCCTTCAGCCGCTCCTTCTCGTGCTGCAGCAGCTTGTTCTCCTCCTGCTGCTCGCGCAGGTCACTCCGCATCTTCTCGGCCTGCAGCGCCTGCTCACTCAAAATCTCTTCCAGCAGCTGACAGCGCTGCATCGCCATCTCCGCCTCTTCATGGGTGCGCGTGATGGACTTGGCGCATACGGGGCACACCGGCACTGGGGCCGTGCCGGGCTGACCGGGCAGCACAAGGTGGTCTGACAGGCAACTCGTGCAGCACACCCGGCCGCAGCCGTGGCAGTTGTCAGCCACCTGGAAGAGCCCAAAGGACTTGCCGCACAGCACACACTTGTGGGCTGTGGAGGCGATCGGCCAGTGACTCTGTGGTACCGCCTTGAAAGGGAAGTTGTCTCGTTGCATGTTCAACTAGTTCAACGCAGCTCCGGTGCAACAACACGCAGAAACAACAATAAGAAAAACGAAGAGAGAAGGAGCGTGTAATTATGAGTATGTGTGTGTGTGTGTGTGTGTGTAAGCTGCCCTATACAAGCTTGAGGGAGTCGTGTCGAGGGTGCTTCTCTCATTCAGCTAGCGATTCTTGCGCGGCACTCCGCTAGCCTCCTTCACAGAGCACCGGCCTGCGGAGATTCTAAAAAGAGTGAAAAAAGGTGATGTTCCGCATACTGGCGGCGGGGACACGTTTACAGGAAGGAGAGGAGCGTAAGGTGATGAAACACAAGAAGCACCGCAGCGGTGCACTGAAATGCGGGCTGGAACGTGGGTAGCAAAGCATCACTGTCGACCAAACTGCTGGCTGACTTGGCTTAAACACGGAAAAACAGCAGCTTTTCATTCGCCCTGCTTTGTGCTTACAGAGAAGATCGGGGAGACATCTCGCCCTTCTCTTCACCAATGGCGAGGTACCGCGACTGAGACTCATTAAGCGCTAGCAACAGAAGCAAATACTGATAGGAACACTGTCGCTTGGGGTACTGAAGCACACGTCTGCGCACCTCGAGTCCCTACGCTGCCTGGAGGCCCACCACTCCTAGATGGCGTTGCAGGCATTGAGCAGCAACCCCCCCCCAAGTCACCCCTCCTTCCTTCGCGGCTGGCACTCGCATTGTGGTTTCTTCTTTAAGCGCCTTGTTTCACACTCTTTCAGGTTGATTTAACGCACGAGAACAAACGCCGCTGCGGCTCGTGGCAATTACAACAAGAAGACGGCAGACGGCAGACGGCAGACACCGCTGCGACACAAACAAGACAATACGAAAACAAAAGAAGAAAAGGGAGAAGGAAAGCAAAAAGAGAAGGGAATTTGAGTGGATCCTCCACCCCACTCGCAACGCGCGTTCGTGTATGCTCCTGAAACATGATGGGAAAACGTTGAAGGCGTCACCCTCTGTATGGAGAAACGGCGAACAACAAAGCAATATCTATATATGTACTTTTTTTATGTATATAAATATGTATATAGGCAACAGCAGCAGCCAGCGCCTGCGCAAGGAAATCAGTGAGGAAAAGAGTGGTACCTCCGCACAATTGAGGAGAGCGCGGCAGAGGAAGAGAAAATGAAACAAAGGGGGCACTTCAGCGTGCCGGCGCCTCAGGAGGTGTACGCTTCAAAGGTGTACTGCACGGGCGCTGTACAGGTCGGTACGGGGCAGCGACCGTGGATGGACTTGGCGCAATCCTTGCACAGCACCTGATGTTTGCACGGGTAGCAGATCTCCGTGCAGAGGCGGCTGTGGCAGAGCATGCACTTGGAGCGCTCGTTGATGGAGACACGCACGTTGGTGATCATATCCAGAATCTCTCGCTCTACCTCCTGCAGATCCTCCAGCGAAAGCGTTTTCAGCTGGTCCACGCGGCGAAGCTTCACATGGGTGTCGAGGATCTCTTTTTGGATGGCCTTCCGCCGCTCCTCCATCAGACGGTCCCGGGCGGCGGCGGCAGGGCCGTCCTCGCCGGTCTTCTTACGCCGCGGCTCCGGTGTGAGGGCCTGCTGCTTGTGCTCCTCCAGCATACCGAGGCGGAACTGCAGCTGCGGCAAGCTCGGGAAGCTCAAGTCGCGGGAGTCGTTTGTCATCTCCACCCAGTGCTGATACTCGCCCTGCCGGAAGGGTGAGTTGGAGATGGAGTTGAGCTGCACCACGTTGCCATTTTGCGTCGATCGGAAGCACGGGGGCAGTTCAATGACGATGTGCCACTCCGTAGTGACGGCGTCCGCGGAGAAGCCGGTGTACACCGGTCCCCGCTGCGCTCCTTTTACAAGCGCAATGTAGTAGTTGTCGGGGCTTTCGCGCCGGTTCTCGTCGTTGCTGCGCATTTCCAGGAGGACGCGCACGTAACAGCCGTGCACGACATCGCTGAAGTTGCGCCACTCTAAGAAGTTGACCAACGTTGAGCGAAACAGCTGAAGCTTCTGCAGCATCTCCAGCGGCGGCGCAATGGAGGCTGCGCCACCTTTCTCAGGTGCTCTGTTCATGATGCAACAACCGTCACGAGCAGACACACACAAAAAAAAAGGAAGAAAAAAAGCACGACAAGAAAGCCAAAGAGGGCGCCTTACCGCGATTCTGGAGACGCAAGTGAACAGAGTGGTCCAATGCCGCTAAGCGTGGAGAGGCAAGAAACCACAGAAGCAGCCGTTCAGGCACAAAGGGCAGGCCTCGATGTCTGATGTCGGCAGCCGCTTTATGTAGCTGCACAGCACATGCAAACACAGCACAGCAAAAACACACACACAAAGGAAGACAACGGCAGTGCGGTGGGATGCGCAGGGACCCAACGCCAGCCAACAAGAAGATGGGAATGCAGGTGACGGAGATGGAATGTTGAGGGGAAGGAGGGAGATTGGCGATGTGTGTCGTGCAGACCCACGCATACGCGTTTTATTCTGCTTTTCCGTTGTTGTTGTTGTTGTTGTTGTTGTGTGTGTTGTAACAAGGAGCGATCTACAGGACGCTCGCATGGTCTGCAGCATGTGAAGAGACCCAAGAAGTCTTGTCATGCAGCGGGTCGTACGCAATGAGACACATCACAAATGTCTTGAAAGGGTGGTGCACGGCAAACACAGATACCCGTACATCTAAATAAACGTGGCGTGGCTTCTCTGCTAAAACATGAAGATGTCAAAGCTGAAGATAAAAAAATGGCCATGAAGAAAGAAGCGGGGCAACGAAGGGCAAAGTGGAGAAAAATGATCAGAAAAACAAGAGAGAGGCGCAACACGGCGGTGCTGCAGAGAACAAAACACCCAAATCAGGTGGTGGTGGGGAACAAAGAGAGAAAAAAAAATTGTGGGGGAGGGGGGGGGGGGGCCGCAGAGGACTTTCTTTTTTACGCGTCCCCACCACTGTTGCTGTCCGACGGGGTGCGAGACGCTCCTCTCGACGCCGTCCCTTCACTTCCATCGGAGTTGACCAACGCACCGGTGTCAGCCAGCCTCGCAGATTCGTCGCCCGGCGCGGCCGGCAGAGCGGTCGGTGTGATGTACTGCCCGGCCGCAGCGCAGTGCCGCAGCCACTCCATGCATACCAGCTTCTGTGTGGCTGCTCCCACAGCAGCCAACGCCTGCTGACGCTCACGTTGGGTATCCGTCGTCAGCAGCACCACGTCTGCGCTGGCAGCGCTGTCCACCAACGTCGCGCCAAGCTCATCGCGGCACAGGGAAGCAAGTGAATGCAGTGGCGGTGTGGTGGGGTCGTCGAAAGGCCAGAGGCAGACGGACTTCCCGGTGAGCGGCTTGCGATGGTTGCCGTCAGCGCTGCTGTGCCACCCTCCCTCCGGCGCCGGGGTAAAAATGTAGGCGTCGAGTGCCAGCACAGCAGCCGCCGTCGCACAGTCCTCCAGCCACTGGCAGTGCACCACCCACCCACCCAGCCGATACACCTCCGCGCACTCGGCATCCCACACATCCGTCAGCACGAAGCTGGTGCGCTGCCCTACCATGCGCCACGACTCGTGCAACGTAGCGCCAAGCAGCAAGGCGAGTCGGCGCCAGTGATATCCGTTCTTGCGCAGCAAGGCGGCGCTGAGCAGCAGGCATTGGCCAGAGAGGAGCTGGGCCGTGGGCCGCGCGCTGTCAAGCCTGTACAAGCACTCCGAGTAGCGGACGCTGTCGTGGAAGCAGTCCCGCACCCACTCCGCGCTAAGCACGACGACGCCACGCCGCTGTGCAGCTACCCACTGCAAAACCGGTGCATCACCGACGACCAGCACGTGTGTGCACGGCACAGCACTGATGTCGCGCTCCGCCACTCCCACGCAGCGGCCTTGCATGAGCTCCAGCAGCGCTCGAACCTCTCTGGCCGCCGCAACCGCAGCACCTGCGGGAGCAGAGTCGGAAGTGTTGTTGGGAGACGCGTACACCACCTGCGCCACCACGTCCCACATCAGCGCGTAGCGGCGACCTGCTCCGCGCGAAGCCGACCGCGGCGCCTCTGCAGAGAGCGGTGCGCCGGAGGGCACCGGTGGCTGCACCTCGTCTTCGATTTCGTCCTCCGCGTCGCTTCGAACGGGGGTGCGCGTGGAGGCATCCGCAGGCTCTTCACGTGCTCCAGCCGGAGCAGCTGCGCACGGTGTACGGGCCTGGCGTTCGGAGGCGGCGCTGCCTGCCACGCCATATATACTGATGGATACCCCTCGCTGGGCACTGAGTTTGTTCAGCAGCTCCAGCAACGGTGGTAGCTGTACCTGCGTCTCGGTGGACGGGACGACGACGTGCAGCGAGGCACCGTTGCGTTGCGCGTACGCCGCAGCGTTCACGAGGGCCTTCTCGAGCGCACGCTGGTCGACCAGCGGGACCTGGCCTGCTGGTGCAGTGCGCTGAGCTACTGCCGAGGCTACGAACACACGACCCGGACGGCTAAGCGGGCCCACCTCTGCGAAGATAACCTGCCCCAGCGCGCTAGTGGCTGCGGCCTGCTCGTAGGCCTTGCCGGCCGCCGGCCCATACACCTCGCTGATGCGCCGCATCACGCCTCGGGCCGACCACCGTCCTTGAAGCGCGACTGAATGGAAAATGACAAACGACTCCGTGGAAGGGATCGACGGCGCCGTGGCGTCACCCCTTGCCACGAGGTTCACGGCCGCCGGGTTGGTGTGGTGGGACCGTTCTGGCGAAGACAGCGAAGGCCCACGTGCTGGAGGCGAAGTCGGCGTCCGAGTGGATTCTTCCTGTCCCATATTAGCAGCAACACCTGCAGCTGCGCTAAGCGACGCGTCCGCGAGAATCGCAGGAACGCTGGCGGAGTTGTCGTCTTCATCCGGCAGAACGGTGTAGCTCTCTGCGAGGTGGAGGGAAGGATCTACGCCGGCCGAGGACAGCTTCTCCTTGGAGGTGCGAAAGAGCTGTTGAAGCTCGCACAAGTTTGTTGCTGTGTCGACGCTCTTGTCGGTGCGGATCTTCAAGATGCGCGGGAAGCGGATGGATATGCCACTCGTGTGCGACTTTGTCACCAGCAGCTCAGCGCCAATCACCTCCATTACATCGGCCGTCGCCGGGTCGCGTAGCACCACGTCGGGCAGGTGCGCTGTCTGGCAGTCAAGCCACGCAGGAGCAGTACGTTGGCCACCCTTTGCAGCCGCTGATGAGGATGCAGGAGGCACCATGCGGGCAGCGTAAGCAGCCGAGATTGCAGCGATAACGCCATCGCTGAGCCCGTTGCCCACCTTACACACTGTCTTGAAGCGACCTGGCTCCCCAGGCGGAAGAGAAGGGTCGACGCAGCCCATTAGAAAGGTGGAGAGCTGGCCGCCTTTACTGCCACTGCCGTACCACGCGCCGAGCACCAACAAATCCGCAGAATCCGCGAGGCCTTCGAGGTAGTCCTTTTTGATCTTCAGCCAATGCCGTGCACGGGGCTCGTACTTGCTTTTCATGTCTTTCACCACGAGCCCTTCCAGGCCTTCGGCGATGGCGCGCTGCAAATGCTGGTGCAGCAGTGCCCGTCGCTGCTCCGGGCGGCCTTCGATGAGGCACAGCTCGGAAAACATGACACGATTCCGGATGAACTGCACGCTCTTCTTCAGCTGCTCCCGCCGCTCTACCATCGGCACCGTGAGCAGCGACTTGCCGTTAGAGAAGAGGATGTCAAACAGGAAAACGCATGGACAGGCACTGCTGAACTGAGTGCGGCGGTGCTTGCCGAGCGTGCCAAAGGGCAGCGGAACGGAGGTGCGCACGTCCACCATGAGAATCTCGCCATCCAGCACACACTCGTCCGCCGTGATCGCCTGCAGAATGAAGGGCTCCAGCCCGGCGTACTTGTCCGCCCGCATCGGACGCAGTGAGCGCGCAAAGAAGGTGAGTTTGTTGCCACGTTTGTGAATCTGGATGCGCTCGCCGTCGTACTTCACCTCGGAGAAGGCGCCGTTGGGACACTTTGCCAGAATCTGCTCGATGGAGCGCGCCGGTGCAGCCAACATGGGTGCGAGGGGAATGCCAACGCGGATGGTGGCATCCACCGTCCCCACCACGCTGCTGCCGCCTCTACTGTTTTCCAAATCTGCGCCAACGGCAGCGACGACCGCGTTGTTGTGTGGAGAGGCCTCTGCACTCGCTTGAATGCGCCGCACCACCTCCTGTACGTTGGCGCAGTTCTGAAAAACACGGTAGGCACCCGGGTGCAGGCCGCCAAGCACCACGCGGAGACCCGCCCCCAGACGCAAGTCCTGCTTTATCTCCCGAAAGAAGTAATACACGACGTGGCTGCAGGCGACACTGAAGAAGCGCTTCAGCAGCGCCACCCGCTCTACCTCCACCGCGGCGGCGGCCATGTCATTCAAGAAGCCGTCGAACACCGTCAAGTTCATGTCACACCAGCTGTCCGCGTCGAGGGTTGCGGTGGGGCGGAAGTACGCACACGCCGTTTCCGCAATGCAGCCGCTGCGATTGAGCCTGTCCTTCAATGCATCCTCGTCGATACGCAGAACCAGCGAAAGCACGCGTATCAGCTGCTTATCTTGGATGTAGTATACTCGTTGTGCGTACTTTGGAAGGAGTAGCTTGAGCAGCAGCCCGGTGTCGCCGGTGAACCGCGCAAGAAAACCGCTGATTATCTCCTGCTTAATCGTCAGTGAAGGCTCGTCAGTGACTTGGCGGCAGAGTAGGCCGAAGTTCTTCATGGAATCCGACACCATCGTGCTGCGTTCTCCACCCACTGAGTGCAACAGAAGAAAGCAAGTGTATAGGCGTAGAGCTTTTCTTTTATTACTATCTGCCTTCAGTCACGTATGATGATGAGCTGTGCATTGATCTGCTTTGGACGTCAGACGACAAACAGTGAGCACCGAGAGCTTCGCGAACCAGCGTCCAAGAGAAAGAGAAGGGGCGGGGGGGGGGAGCTACTACAACTTATCAGCGTCAAGGAGAGAGCAGGTTAGTAAGCAGACTAGTGCGTTCATATAATGATAGGTAAACATGTAGTGATACCGTTTTATTCGCACAGCTGCGCCTACGCGCCACTTCAACCTGAGAGTTGGGCTTTATTTCTTTTCTTTTAGCTGAGAAGCTCTCTCTCTGTGCTTGTAGATGCCCGTGAGGCATTCCTCACTCAAGTCTACCCCGTCAACTGAGCCACGTCATCCAGCCACGCTTTGGCTAACACGACAGATCCACTTCTTCCTGCAGCGGATGTAACGCATCCCGCCGAAAACTCAACTCACTGTTTTCCTTTTTTTCTTCTTTACTGTGCTCGCTTACCAGGCAATAGAGCAACACACAGTCTGCACCACAGTAACAAACAAACAAACGCACACATGAACACAATCGCCGTCATCACAATTACCCTGCCATCACGGCACAACGCGTCCAAATTCATCTGCACGCGACTCTAGTGAACCGCCTCGTCACGCCTACAAACGCACAGACCATTGCAGCGGCACTGTAGGAGGGGACGCACGGCGCGGAGGCCAAGTTGCCCTAACCCCTCACGGCCTACATTTCCTTCGCCAGCTGCAACCACGCCTTCAACTCTGGCGGCACCACGTTCCCGGTGCGCGAGGCCACCTCCTCCATACACGCTAGCGTCTCCCCCGCCTGTGTCGCCTTGGCGGCACCACCACGGGCAAAAAAGTTGAGTGCCCGCAGGAATGTGTCGGCGTTCAGCGTCAACTTCCCCACCACTGCGTACACCTCCGGCAGGCGATGCGCCGCCACACCGAGAGAGAGCAGAAGGCCCACCAAGTCCGGCCTGTCAGCCGCCAGATCTGGGTTGCGCAGCACGGTGTCCAGGAAAAGCCGCTGCAGCGCGGGCCTCTCCGTAATGCGGGCTGCGTTGTTCCGTGCCACCACCGCCACGTGCGGATGCTGCAGAAAGCGGTGCAGCTCCGCAGGAGCGTCGGCGTTAGCGCCGTATACCTCCTCTAGCAGCTCCATCGTCTGGGCGTGCAACCCACTACCGCTGCGGAGTTTGAGAAGTTCGATGCCAACGGACTGTCCAGCGCCGCGCCAGAGCTTCTCCTTGGAGGGGTACCACTGGCGAACAAGCTGCGTGGCGTACTGTGACAGCGGCGGTGAAACGTCACCGAGGGAGCGAATAAGCGTCGCCTGGGCTTCAATAGATGGGTCGGCACCCGCCTCCGCCAAGCACTGGATGCACGCGACAGCCTCGTCAATGCGGCCTAGTTGGGCAAAGGCCGTGATGGCAGCGGATGCGGCGCGACAGTCCCAGCACGCGGAGGTGTGCTGTATCCACCCCCACATCGACGCCACGCTTCGCGGATCCCTGCAGCGCTGAAGCACCTCTAAGACGCAGCCGAAGTCAGCAGGGTTGAGCATCTGCTGCTGCATGGCCACCCGCATTGTATTCATCACGTCTTCGCGCTCGACCGCGGTGCCCTCGCTAAGCCCGCAGAGCGGACGGAGGAGGGCAGCAGCTGACGAAGGGTGGAAGCGAATGTGCCGCACCGCCAACGCCCGCAGCTCCTCGCGTTGAGCGTTCCACTTCTGCACCGCTTCGTCCCCATCCTCCACAACCCTGGCGTCTGGTGGGGCCTCTGACAGAAAGTTATGCACCGCTGTCTGCAAGAACGTTGTCACAGCTGCCTCGCTCACGCACTTCGCCTCCTCTGACATCTCTCGCAACGTGAGAAAGGAAAAGACGCCTGGGTAGCGACAGACGTAGTCTCGCACCGCGCGCAGCACCTCCGGCTGATGCGGGTGAACAGCCAACACACCGGCCGCATCGCGTAGCCGGTTTTGCGAGAGCAGCGAGGCGACAGTGGACGCAGCCAGAGCGACGGGTAGGGGAGCGCTGCTGCTGCATTGAGTGGTGAACTGCTCCGCTGCGTGGCTGCAGGCCGCCGTCAGCCTCGATGGCTGCGGCAGTTCCGGATTAGCGCCGCAAAGCAGACTCTCAAACGTGAGTCGCCACAGCCGCTGCGTGGGCCGAAGCATAACGCCTACACAACACAGTTAAGGGCAGCTTCCTTTTTTTTGGCTGTGGTTCTTGTTATTGTTGATGCTGCGCCACAGACAATGCGGAGCCCCTCTGCTGTGCGTGTTTGCGTGGGCGTAGATGCCGTAGAAAGCGCAAGAAAAGTCACGAAGAGGGGAAGAGGAGGATAACAACAACGCACAAAACTGCTGCCCGTTGGAATGTGTAAGTCGTTGCCCAGCCTGGCTGACATCGTGAGGCTGGGAATATTCAAAGTCATTCCGCACTTCATTCATCACAGCCTGGGACATCATCAGCAACAGAACACACTCACACACACACACAATAGCACGCATGCATACATTACAAACATCATGCAGTGTCACGTCAAATGCGGAAGAACAAGACACGTGATACCTCTATTTGTTCGTTCTTGTCTGTGTAAAGCACATAAAAAAGACGCAGTAGGCAGTAAAGCATGAGCCTCCGCGCAGATAATCGGCAAGCGTCACAGTCTAAAAAGCAAAAACTACTCTAACATCTATCCATGGTGCGCACATCCACACCGTGGCAGCTCCATGCACTAATCCATATGAACGAGATGCAGAAGGCAAGGGAAGCACGTGCATGGAAAACAAAAAGCTCTTAGGAGGACTTTTGCATCTCCCTTGGTGTGTCATGCATCCTCCGCAGCCCCAAGAGCGGACATGATCTCTGAGCGCTCCTCATCCTGCATCTGACTCCAGCATTCGTGCAAAAATGCAGGGTCTTTCAACTTGAGAATTGGAATTGCCTCTCCGATGGAGGCCTCTAGCAGCTCCATAACGGCACCCAAGCGGTCGTACAGAGCCTGACGCTGCCGCCACTTCGCTGTCGACACGTTCGCGTTGTTGCCTTGTGAGAGGGCGATGAACTTATCAACAAGCGCCGTGCACAGCTTGCACACACGCGCTAGTGTCTCGTCGACGTCGCTCTGCACGCGGTAGCCAATCCATTTCGAAGGCAGAAGATCCTCGACCTCTTCAGGGTAGGTGCAGCGATGCACGCGCTCCTCCCAGCTAGTCTCCTCCTCGCCCCACGACAAGTCCCACGTCTGAACTGACTTTGGTGCGTTCAGCAGCGCATGCGCGGCCTCCGCGTCCCAGTTGTGCAGCAAACCACCCACCACCAGCTTCGGCTCGCGTACGCTGACGTACGGCCCTGTCGCGGCTGGAGATGAAGGGTTAATCAGCTTCAGCTTTTCTATAGAGGCAATCTGCGTGGGATTGGTCGTGTAAGGTAGGACGGACTGCATGGCGGCGCAGGACTGCAGAAATGAAAGCGGGCAGCGTGTCTACAGCACCTGCGAGACGGTGTGCACTCCGGAGTGTGTGTGTGTGTGTGTGTCGAATCCAGAGAATCTTCTCCACTTGTGCGTTCCCCGCCTACTGAAGAAAAATGATGGGTGAACTCCGCAACGCACAAACCCATAAAAAAAAGCCGAGGAAAGGGTCAGAAAGGTCTGAAGTGAAGGAGGGGGAGAGGGAGCGCAGCACAGCCCAAAGGAACAACGCGAGCAGCGAGCAACCAGAACGAAAATGCCAAATGAATACAGCGCTTGAGACACGCAGTGAGAGCTTCATAAGAAGCATCGCTCACCATCTATACATGTGCATGAGAGGGAGGATGCACAATGCACGACTTGGTAATCATAAAAAAGAGCACCTTCGGTTCCAACAAACCTGAGGGCTTAAATCTAACGTGGCGGCTGTCATCGTTGTCGAAAGCAGCAAAAAAAAAAAGGCATCAGCAGAAAACAAGAGCAGAAAGTGGAATGCAGCAAAAACAGCGTTTACACTGCACTGAACCTCTTCTCATCTTCATGGGGTGGGTGGTGGTATTGCTCTCGAGGGGCTATGTTCTCTCCTCAGTTGGACGAGAAGAGCAGCACAGCAAATTGCAATGCCATCAGCACCACAAGACACACCTTCAGACCGTCCCCCGCAGCATCTTCGATGGTTCTCCACACATCTTTCTCCAGTGGTGCCGATGAAGTACTGTGCAACGTGTGAGATTGGCAGCAGCACCGAGTGCTGACCTCAAGCAGCTGCCTCTCCACAAAGTCTAGATAGGACTCCAAGTTGTTGGTTGACATTTCAGTCACCGCCGTGCGGTTTGCTGAGCACGCAAAGACGCAGCTCGTGCAGCGGCAGCGACAGACTGTTTCAGCGCAAACTGCGAAGGAAATTATTGACTATGAGCGAGTCGTTTGAGCAGGCACGTCTCAATGCGACGAGAGGCAGACAAAAGAGAGAGATACAATAAGAGCAAAATGAAACACACATGCGCACACCTCCACGTATGTAAGGAGAGAGAAGGAGCCCGCGTGCAGATGACCGCAGTCCTCCACCATCGCAATATATGAAAGCCCCCTCCCCAGAAAAAAAGCTGTCAATCACTACGTTAGCTAGCAACACACGCAGCAACCACGTCATGATGTCTTGCAGCAAAAAAACAGAAGCGCCCTGGGCGTCGTTTATTCGTTCGGAAAGCAGCATTTTCTTCGGGGAGGGGAGTGTCGCCGCTGAGAGCACCTGCAGCTATGTGTACAGCTCGAAAGTGAAGGGGATGTGGGAGAACATCTAGGAGAACCAAAAAGCCGTAATACAACCCGCTAGCCACGCGGTGTGTGAAGCACACACCTGCCAAGTGCACTTCCTCTGTTCTAGAAACTCACAGAAGGCAATGGCACTCACAAACAATCAAAATGTCTAGTTTGAGAGCGTTGGAGAAATACGATGAACAGCCAGTCAGAACAGTGGCGCTATCAGCTATTCTCTTTTTTATGGCGGCATGTGAAGGAAGCACTGCCCCTACTGGGCATGAAACGCCACCCGCGCACAACGTTGACAGATCATCAAGCAGGGCGAACACAGTGCTTAACGATGTCGTTGCACACCAAAGTCGTAGGCGCTGGCAGGGAGGAGCTCGCTAGTGATTGGGCATCGATAAAGTGGCACAACATCCGGCGCTGGAACGCGCAGGGGCTCCCAATGAGACGAGCCCAGACGCTCCTGCTCTTGTTGTTGCTTCTTCATCGCAATCTGCTCCTCCAGAGCGCGACGAAGCTGTGTTGTCCTCTCCTCCATTTCTTTGCGCTCGCGCAACGCCTCGGCCTTCGCCACCTCCTGGTCGTACTCCACCAACGCGCGCTCCCGTGCCTTCTCTTCCTTTTCCTCTCTCATACGTTCCGCCTGCTTCCGCTCTGCCTGACGTCGTACCTCCTCGTGGTAGCGGCGCTGTGACTCTATCTTAATTTCATCTGCGCGCGCAGCATCTTCACGAGCCCAGAAGAGCATCGGGTCGTCAGGACGGCTACGACTTTGGAGCATCTCCTGCTGTTGCTTTTCGCGTGCACGAGCTGCGGCCGCCTCGGCCGCAGTCTTCAATTGCTTCTGCTCCTGCAAACGACGCAGCCGCGACTGCGCAATTTCACGTTGAAACTCCTCGAAGCTGGCTTCGGCCATTTGTGCTGCGTACTGCCGCTCCCGCTCTCGCTCTTCCTTTGCTTGGGTGCGTTTGGCCTCTGCCAGGCGGGCGTTGATGGCCATGTCCTCCCGCAGTCGTTGCTGGGCCTGCTGTACCGCGTCGGACTCCCGCTGCTCAGCCAAGTCGAAGAGGGAGCCCATGGGAGCGGTGGACACACGCACACCTGCAGCCGACACCGCCAACCTCTTCTCCCTCTCCGACTCTTGTGCGTGCCGCAACGCCTCCGCGGCTTTACGCTGCTTCGCGGCTACTTGTAGCTGTTCCCTTTGCATCTGCTGCTCGACCTCCGCAAGCTCCGCACGGACCCTTTCCCGCTCTGCAATCGCACGCGCACCACGCTCTGCCCGCTGCTGCTCGGCCAATCGTTGGTTGGCTTCGGCAAACTCACGAGTACGGCGCTGAGATGCACGACGGCGGCGCTCGTCTTCCTCAGCGCCGTTCCACGCCGCGTAGCTGCCCTTATCTACTGCCGCTTTCGCAGCAGCGGTTATGTGCTTCTTTGCAGCTGCTGCCTCCGCTGCCGCCTTGCGCAGTGCCTCCTCCTGGTGAGCTTTGTGGAGGCGTGCCTCCTCGTCGGCGCGTGCAGCCTCCGCGTCACGGTAGCGCAGCTGGGCACGCTCCTGCGCGATGCGACGCTCGCGATCGCGGCGCTCCTCTTCTTTCTTTCGGTTCGCCTGCTCCTGATTGCACAGCTGCAGCTCCCGTAAAATGTGTTTTCTTGCTCTCTCCTGCTCCGCCTCGTTCTGCCCCAACGCCAAGGCGTAGCTGGACGTGGTGGTTCCGCTGCGGTGTTGCTCGGCGCCCTCGCGGGCCTTTTCGGCCTGCTTCCTCTCCGCGAGTTGCTTGTTGACGCCATAGACGGAAGGTACTCGTGAGTTGTACACGACGTACTGCACTTCCGTGCCGTGCTCGTTGCGCAACAGCACCTCTCCCGTTGGGTCGGCATACGACTTTGCCACCCCTCTCCGTCGTCTGTCAAGTACGCCACGCACCTGGTCGGAGGACACCTTCTTGTTGGGTGGTGGGTGTTGCGCTGGAGCCCATACACGGAAGGCGTCTCTTGGAGTTGCCTTTGCCGCACTGTTGCTTTGTACCGTGGATGCCGGTTCACACTTGTCCACCGACACGCCGAGGTGCTGCAGCAGTGAAAACTCTGCGCTCATGTTGCGGAGAGAGATTACGTGCGACACTCTTTATTGACGACGCTTGTTGAGCACTGCGCATGTTATGAGCACCACGTTGATGTGGGAAAAGGTTAAGAGAGAGAAGGAAGATGAGAAAGGACAGTCAGTATAGAAAAGGCACTTGCGCTCGGTTTCAGCTCTTCTGAAGCAGCAGATGCATTTTCACCATCGCTGTCAAAAGTTCAACTTGAGACAAGCCCTCCCTCGCCACGTAAAACGACGGGTGCGTGCGTAAATATAGGTCTGTGTATATATGGGAGTGCAAATGCACGCCTCGCACCACCATAACATGGGTACTCTGGCTGACACCCTCAAGACGATCTCAAAACTAGGAGAACCCCTCCTACGCCAAGCACGTTCTGCAGTTTCCAAGGGAAGCACCCACAGCTGACGTCAGAGGCGACCTCTTCGTGGAACGTCCACAAGCACACAAAAATCGACAGTAACCGCTGTCCACGCGCTACTACATCACTGAGGGCTTTGCAGGGTATTCAACAGTGGACGGCGGAACTCAAAACGAATAATATGATAGGAAGCGAAGGTGACAACCAGCGAGACATACACACACGCACACACACACAAACACACAAAAAAGAGAGTACTTGTCGCGGTCTTTGTTTTTCTTATTGGTGTTTCCTTCGCTACTTGTTTTCCGTATCGGTACGCCAGCATGGGAGCGAGAGGTGGATGAAAAGAAGGCGCTCGTGGCCCCTTTCGCTTTCCTTCGCCCACTTCACTTCCCGAGCAAGAGTCGTGTAGACTCACGCCGTTGGGTGACGATGGGCTATACTGACAGCACAGGTTCACGTAGCCCTCTTCCACTCCTCCTCCATTGCACGCCTAGCTCTGACAATCAAACCGGTAGGGAGGGGAGGCTTACAGCGGGATCGGCGGCTGGTCCTGGAGGAGCTTCGCAATCTTTTTGAAATTGGGATCTTTCGCGTCCTTCGTCATCTGCAGGAGCAGCGACTCAGAGGTGGTCAGCTCGCAGTTTGGCCCCCACGTGCTCATCAGCTTCATGGCTGTCTTGAAGTCCGTCTTCTTCTGGCTTCCCAGGCCGTCAACGGTGAGGACGACACGCTTGTTCATATCCAGCAAATCCGCCGCGGTCTGCATCACGCAAACGTGGCCCTCAATGCCGAAGAGAACGACGTTGTCCACATCCTTCAGCAACTCCACCACCTCTGGAATGACACACGAAAAATGCGTCTTCTCCACCATGTGCGCTGTCTGGGGAAGTGTGATTTCCTTCACCGTACGTCCGAGGCCCTTCGGGTACTGCTCCGTGACGATATACTTGGTGTGCTCCGGCAGTGCCTCATGCATGCGCGCCAGACGGTTGGCCACGAAGACGCAGTTGGGGAAGTTCTTGATGCGCTCGCTGAAGGCAGTCTGCAAATCCACACATATGAAGGCAGTCTTACCCTTGGAGTAGTGCGGAAGCAGACGAGACATTGTGGCTTTTGGTGGAGAGAGCCTTTTTTTTTTTGCTGGATTTGCTTTGTGTATGTTTGAGATGATGGTGAGTGAGATGAGCAGCGTCTTGCATGGGTTGCCGTTGGGTGCAACATGACAGCAAGGCACAGGGTTAAAAAGAAGAGGAAGAAGCGAGAATGCAACGGAGGACAGCAGGAGGATAAAAGCGAGTCAACAATGAAACAGGTAGACTGCGCACGAGACGTCGCAAAACGTGGAAGCGCGCCACTAATTCAAAGAAACAAGAAATATTCAAACTTGGTGCTTTCTCAATCCCCCACCCCCCACACACACACACGCTCCTCTTCGCAATGAAATGTGGTGCACTCACGCTGGCACTCACACAACAGCCCCTCAGCTCCCTGTCTTTGTGTGTACATGCTACAATTACTGCCTGGGGTCCTGCGTAGCTTCACATAATCAGCAGAAGGTGCCAAACTTCAAAGCAAATGCTCACTTGCGTGAGTTCGATAGCTGTCTTCAACGGAAGAAAACTGAGAAGCAGCACTTTTTCTTTCATTCGTAACCCTGTAGTGGCGGAAAGATAAGAGCGACGCAACGTGAAGACCGCCAGCCGTTGGACCGGCAAGAGCAGCCAAGCAAGTGATCAATCATGACGGTTCAGAATGGCAAAGTGAGGGAGATACACACCTAAGCAACCACGCAGGGGAAAAGGCCTTCACAGTGAATACGGATACGTCCATGCGGATATTAGCAGCAGAGAAGGACTTCAGTGGTTGGGACGAGAAATGTCAGACACACACAGACACAGAGACACGCACACACGGCTGTGTGTGTGTTCACAACGGCGTCCGGCTGCTTTGCCTCCACGGTGTCCATGCCTGTTGGGCTCGCTATTCGTCAGCAGGAACCTTTGGCACCTCCGGCAACGGAAGGTCATGAGCTTGCAGAAGCTGGCACATTCGCCGCATCTTCGAGACGGCGATCTCTTCCAGTCGCTTCTGCCGTGCGTCGGCACCACGTGCGTTTTCCTCCTTGATGGCACCGAATATGATCTCCCGGGCGATGGCGACGACGGCGCGTTCCAGCATCGGTTGTGCCCAGCTGAAAGCGTGGTTCTGCGTACCTGGTGTGACGAGTGGCCGCTTTGTGTACACGCCCAGCTCTTGCACCTCGAGACGCCTGTCCGCGATCTCAACGATGCATGCGTTGTTTCGGTTGACCCCGCAAAAGGATGGGGCAGAGAAAATGGTCAGCACTGCCGGCACTTGTGTATCAGGATGAATGCGGCCCAGCATGTAGCCTGGGAAGTAGATGGACTCCTTGAAGTGGTTAGGCCGGGCGAAGCTCTCGTAGTCGGGTCGGCTGGTGTGGTACTCCATGCCCACGATGAGCATGCACAGACGATTGCGGCTCAGGAAGTTGCACGCCGCGTTGAACGTGTAGCGGAAGGCCAATTCGTTGCTCTGCGATGCCACAAACGCGCTGCCATCTGCAATGCGCTCCTCATCCTCGTCCATCGGTTCATTTAGCACAAACTCCTTCAGTGAGTCCTGCGTCACGCGCTTCCCTTCCATATCCTCGAGCGTCCTGAAGCCCGAGGCGGGACCTCCGGCCACGCAGAAGTACTTGTTCTCCACCACACACGCAATGGGCAGGATGGCGAAGAACTTTTTCATGACGTTTTCGCAGTCCTCCAGCGATGTCTGCGGTGACCGGGCACAGCAGAGAAGCATTTCGTTGCGCAGCGAGCCGAAGTTCTCGGGTTGAATAGGATACATCATTTCATGCTTGCCAATGAGGGGTGTGATGTGAAATCGAGAGCAGACGATGAGCGCCGCGACGAGGAACAGGACCTCCAGGGATTGGTGTGCGCCGTCGATGTAATTGCCAAGAAAAACAATGTTTTTCACGTGCTGGTTAGGAAGCACCTTCGTGAGCAAAATGTTGGCGAAGTCGCACGCATGTCCGCGGAGGGGTCCGAAGATGATGGTGCCTCCGGCGACCCTCTCTACCAGCTTCACCTCCCGGTCCTTCAACTGCTGCGTGGCTGACGCAATAGTTCGGGCCACGCGAGACAGCTCCACCACCGCGCCATCGCGGACGCGTTCCGCCGCCCTCCACACTATTAGATCCTTGCTCGCCTCACCGCGTTTCTTCTGCGGCTTCGCCATCGTGCACACCAAAACTGCAGCTTTGATTCCTTCTCCTTTTCTTTTGCACATATGTAAAGTGGGGTTGTACGCAGGTAAGCGAGTATGAGAGAAGAGAAGGGTAGCGGCAAAGAAGTGTCGTGAGTATTGTGGGGAAAGAAAAGAAGAAAAGCAAAGCGCTACTTTGCGGATCGTTTTCAGAACTGCCGAGCGATGACGAGGGAGTCACGCAAAATCTGTTTTTCTTCATGCCCTCCGCAGTTAGAACTTACGTGACAGATAAACGAAGATCAGTTCGATAACAGCAAAACTATCACGATCTCCGCCGCCCGTTCAGCTATGAGCTAGTCACCACGCTCGTTGCGTTCGCTTATGTTGCTGCTATGGTATTCTGATAATTTATATATCCGGCAATGCCTGTAGCTGTTCCTTTGTATCGTAATAGAGCGACACAAGTGCGGCAACCTCCAAGTACAAGTCCATCACCTCCTTCGTGCACGACGAGGGAGAAAAGGTACGCATAGCGTCCGACACGATTTGGTCACGAGATGACCCTACTACGTGGTACGCATTCATCGCAGCACGTCGACTGAACACACCGGCGAAAACCGGAGGCAGAGCTGCACGGTTCGCTGCAGTAAACGGTGCGACAGCGTAAAAGCGTTTGATGCTGTCAAAATTTGGCTGCACCAAAGCAGCGCGCCTCTTGTCACGCTTCGCCATTGTCGCCAGAGACTATCTGTGCCCTTCCAGATGCAAAGTCATCTATCGCCCCTTTCAACTCAATAAACGTGGGTCTTCTACGCGCAAGGAAGCTCCTCCACCCACTTGATCGACCTTACGGTAAATTGTGCAGTTCTTGTTTACAGAAAAGAAGCAAAACAATCACGGCAGGAGTGTGTGTGTGTGTGTGTGTGATACATCCGACGCGTCATCAAAGGTAAAAAGAGAAGCCAGAAGAAGCAGAGGTGCAGGACTGGAAGAGCAAGTCTTGTGCCGCCTTTCCTCTTTACTATGAGCAACGCAAAAGAACGATAAAACCACACTCTTCGTGTGTCCGAGCTCACCAGACACGTATCTTACAGTGGATCTCCGACTCATGGAGCGACGACAGGAACCACGCGAGCAACCCTTGACCTTCCATTATCCGACAGTTGCAGTAGTTCACTGTTGCTGCTATTGAAGGCCAAGCTCGTTTTGTGTGTCGCATCCCAAACAGGAAAAAGAACAAAAAGCACCAGGTCTTTTAGTGGTGATTTCCGTGAGGGAGTGCTGCAGTCCATTATCAACGTTCACCAAAATCAGAGACGAACTGTGCAAAACGCGTGTGACTGTCTCCGCAGACACAAAAGCACGCATGCGCACAAACAGAAAAAAAACGCCAAAAGTATGTAACGAGCAAGCTGACAATGCTGGTAGCAACAACGAGAAAATGGAAAGTCCTATGAAGCATCCTGTGTGTGTGTACGCGTGTGTGAAAGCGCAAACAAGACTTCTACTGCTTCCCGGTCTGGCCACCTGAAGCCATTCTCGCCCCCTGCCACATTCTACGGCGGGCCAGCAAATACTGTTTTTGGCGCGTGCGCTTGTACTCGTAGCGCCAAACGAGCTCCTGGTGGTAGTGATCCACCACGCGCTGCGGATTGCGGTCTGACATGAAGCCAATCTTGTACAGCTTCCGCTCAAAGTCGCTCGAGTAGTGCCACATTGGACCCCACCCAAGTCCTGCCAGCTCGCCTGAGTTGATGGCGAAACGCAAAAAAGGCCGGTATTCGTACTCGTTAAAGTTATCCACCTTCACGGGATGGAAGAACGAGTCTTTTTCGGGGTCGTATGGTGCGTACTCGTCCAAGCTATTTTTAAAGCGGTCGTTCTCCACGTCGGCGAAGCCGCTGATACCGTCAAACGGCTTGAAGTCGCGCGTCGTGCAGGTGATGAAGAACTTGTTTGGGTCGTTCTTTGAGAGAATCAGCTTGTTCAGTCCACGCACAAAGCTGAGGCGCGACGCGGGAATCCGAGGCAATTCCTGTGGGTACAGGTCCACATCCGTCGAGCCATCATTCAGTGTAGTGAGTGTGCGAAGGAAGTCCGGGTGCGGGTAGCGGAAGTGTGTTTCATGGGAGAACAAGTTCCAGCCATCCACAGCGATTACAATGGGCTTCCTCTTCTCGTTGCTGATCTCGTCAAAGAAGAACTTGATGCACACACTTTGCCGATCGATCGAGGCGGGTGCTAGAGCACGGTGGCCCCACTCACACAGCTCGTATAGCGTGCGTGGTTGCTTCTCTCCCTGCTCAATCGGTAAGTCCTGCGGTGTCACCTTCAAATCCCACCCTTCTAGCAGAGGTCGATTTGCTTCGGCCACCGTGCGCAGAAATTCCCGTGCGGCATCCGGTGCGTCGAAAAAGCCAGGAAGGATGGTGCTCGGCCAGCACCACTCGCCGTGGGTCCATGACTTAGCGTTAGGAACGTACAAGGTGATGACGCCGCGAGAGCGAGCGTAGTGGACGGCCTGACACACAATCGCGCTTTTCCCTGTTCCAGTCGGACCGTCAAGAATGAAGCCGCTACGGCCGTTCATCAACGACCGAATCGCCTTCTCCTTCGCCTGCCAGAACGGCAGCTTTTCAATAAAGCAGTTTAGCAGGTGGCTTTGCGCGCGATACAGAAAGCCGCGCGGGTGCCCCGGAGGCATCAACTGCATCACTTTCCCTCCAAGTCCCTCCGGGAAGTACTTCATCAGCTCATCATTTCCAAGGCAATACATGGAGTTGATATCGTTGAAACTCAGGTTCGCTGGAAGGACCTCGGGAGGGTGAGAGTACGTTTTCTTCACAATGCGCGTTGCAACCCCATTCTTGAAGACACGCTCCTGTTTGAGTGGAATAGCGCCTTCCCACATCGCCTGCGGAGCTTCGCACGCGTCCGTGTAGGATGTGATCTTTGGTCCCGCGTATAAGGCGGTGATGCCTTTCCGAACCAGCTGCCCCTTCATGTGTGGCTTACCCTTGCTGCGCTTCACCTACAAAACTAGGGAGCCCGACAGGGAAAGGGAGCACACCGTTTTTAAAACACGAGAATAACAGCGAAAAAAAAAAAACAGAAAGAGACAGGGACGAACGAAAGAGACCCAAACACAGAGAAAAGGTAAACAGATTTTTCACAAATGCAACAGGCCACGCATTTTAGCAAACAGCGCGCACGTTTTCCGTACGCCATAAAAGGCATCTGCAAAACAACGGAAGACGATCACCAAATCAGAGAGCGCGCGTCAGAATGAGAACGAAAATGCGCTTTTCTTGCACAATGATCTTTACGGAGTCGTTTTTCTTCCACTGCAAGAGCTGTGGCCCGCCGTTCTGGAGGATTTGTTTCCACACCGTCTACTTGCAGTTTTTCCTCTTAGGACTTCTCAGGAACAGGAACACATGAAACGCGTCCGGTTTCGCCTACGCGCTCTTCTATTATGACAAACAAGCAAACAGCAAAGAAGGAGAGACCTTGAGTGCTGCCGCGAGTGAAAAAAAAAAAAGAGAGCTTCCGTTTCACAGCACTCTTTTTTTTAGCGTTTTGCTTCTTTTCAACCACGAGAACGCTACCAACGAGAGAAAATAGTAAAAGAAATAATAACGAAATAGAAACCACTGCGATGTGTAACAGTCCTCAATTACGAGCACGGGAAAACAAAAGGAAGGGTATAGAGTCCCCGCAAACTAAGGGTTCTTCACCAATCAACATCGAACACCAACACCTTACACCGATGAGTTCCTGTTACCTGTAATCTTCGCACTGCTGCTGAACGGAGGGTTTTGGACCGCCTGCTCCTGATACTTGGGATCCTTTTCCATGCAGTAGGGCGTCTTATTCCACGGAATCGTCTGATCCTCTGGTTCGTCGGCGTCCAAGGCGATGGTGCGAATCAGGCCGCCGCTCGAGCCGTCGCGGCTGTACGCGTGCGCGACCGCCTTCTGGCAGAACGCAACGCACTCGCTCTTCGACATGCCCGGCTTATAGTTGGCGTCAAAGAACGAGTACAGGAAAATTGAGCCACTGCCGCCCAATGCGTAATCCAGTTTCACGCAGGAACCACCCGAAGGGATGCTGTAGACGGAGCCACCGTTGATAGGGTCGTACCCGGCCACGATAATACCGGCAGAAATGTTCCACTTATTCATGTAGCACATCTTCTGAAAGAGGTTGGCCGCCGTAGCGACGTTAACATCGGCACCGACATCTGTCTGATAACTGCCTAGGTAATTCGAGACACGCTCCGCAAGCGCCTGTGTATCAGCAGCTGAACCACTGCGGCAGCAGTAGATCTTCTTTGTTAGCTTCGTCAACTTGTTGCTTGCGCGGTTCACAACGTACGTGCCGGACGAGGTACGAGAATCCGCAGCCAGTACCACGCCACCCTTGTATGAAACCGCCAGAATTGTGGTGCCAAGAGACACAGCTTCGCTCAGCTGCGGGTCGATCACTGCCGGATCCGCCTGAAAGAGCTGCTTTGCGGCCTGAGCGGGGCCATTCTCCGTTAGCTTGACGTGCACATCCTTTGGGTAGGACGGATCTTGCAAGAGAGTGTGGTCGGGGCGCTGAAGCATCTTCTTTTCTGTGAACGCACACGCTGACAAGAAAAGGCTGCAAAGAAGGGGAAACAGAAACAAAAAAGATCACAACAAAGTGCACAGTAACGACAGCAGCACGTTGACTTGTTGCGTGGGTAGAAAGTGAGTAGAGAAAAAAAAAAAAGCGATACTAGTCCAGGAGAGAGTGGGAAGGAAGAGTAATGTGAAGCAGAAAGTGAAAAGGCACGTCGCGCAAACGTCAACAATTACACATCTTTTTTTTTTCCTTTCCTTTCCTAACTGGAAAGAACAATTAGACGGAATGGGTATAGTGTTTTTAACGCAGGAGCGAAGCAGCTCTATTTCACCACTACTTTTCTGCTCGACAGCCGCAAAAGCTACATGGTCAACTGACGAGAACAGACTGCCTTCAATGCGATTTAAACTCGAGGGAAGTGCGAATAGAATAAACAATAAAAGCTGAGATTCTTATAAAAGTCGGAAAACGGGGAGAAAACAGTATCGATCGCAGATCCCCATTGTGCAGTTCGCCTGTTGCCGTTGGAATAGTGGCGGCATCACTCACCGCACGGGGAACCAGCAAAAGGGAAACAGACTCTAGCGGACTTCAAACAACGACTTCTTATCCTCTGCAGTCCGGTGATCAGCAGGGTTACCACGACCTTCGTATACAATGTTCGTTGCAACCTGCTGCTGTGTCGACTTCCCTGTGTTTTCCCCGAACAATTCAATACGGAGCACGTCCGTCTTGTCACCGTTAAAGCTCTCGTCGAAAAAGAATGTGAGCGAGGAAACAGATGAGAACTTGCCGGGATTCACACGGTATACGATACGATCCTCAGAACCTCCATCAGCTAGTTGAAGCTGCTCCTGTGGGACGAGCCTCTGGACCGAACCAAACCCGGTGATTTCACCAATGTTAACGAAGATCTTTACACGTGATGGCGCATTGTCGTTTGCAGGGCCGGCAATCGTGAGACCTTTCACTCGGCAAACGGAGTTTAGTGGAGCAAAGATCAGCAGTTCTTGATCGTCGTCGCTGCAAATGGGTAATGAGTTGTCACCCATGTTTGGATTGAAAACGCGGCCGGCTTCCTCAGCAGAGTTCTTGCAGTTCCATACCTGCAAAGCAGTCAAATCAACAGCATCATTGATAGGGGCACCTAACCCGAAGACGCCATCACCCGAGAGTTGATCTCCAAGGTGGTTGTGGAGAGCTGTTCCTTGACGGCAGTTGCACGGCATGTTTGTGTAGCCAATCAGAGAAGACGAAAGCGAAGATGTAGATCAACGTCAATGTGCGTTGGGAATCGTTAGTGTGTTTTGAGTACCGAGATGCATCTTCATAAAATACACTAAAACGTCAAAAAGGAGATCAAAGAAGGAGTCAGTAAGAAAGCACGTTGGAAAAATTAGCAATAAAAAAGAGTGGCGCGATAATAACCAGCTCCCACCCCTACCAAACACACAGATTACAAACAAGAAGGGAAGCCATTCGTAAGAATCTTAGTTCAGACGACATTAGTAAAAAACAAAACAAAACAAAAAACTGGGTCACGCAGGGACACTCCACACAGGTACACAGCTGCTTACATTGTTAGTAACGTCCACACCGTTTATCCCGAAGCAACGAGAAAGCCAGTGACTTTCATTACTCCCCTTCAGTGATTACAGCAAAACGAAATCAATAGCCGAAAGCTCTTTTTTTTTTTGGTACAACTCAGATTACGAGTTTTGACGGATCTTCACATCTTAACGTAAAAAAAAAAGGTGCAACAACGGATCACCAAAGCCGTGCAGAGAAAAACAACAACAAAAAAAGACCATCGAAGGAGAAGTCGCAGAGACTAGTAGCAGCTTGGACTCAGCGCTGCTTCCACAGGGCAGACGGTGCTGTGTGAAAACGGAACATTTCATCCGCAACAGCCGAAGGAGGCATGATTCCCTGATCAGAGAAAATCAGCGTAATCATTGACGGCGGAACAAACTCAACAAGAGGGACAACCTGCCCTGCACCTTCCTCAGGCTGCTTTAGGTCCTCCGTTCCCAGGGGGAAGATGTGCATGAATTTGAATGTCTCGCAGAGAACATAACAGGGGACGTTGCGAAAAGACGCCACGATAGCGATTTGCAACGAGCCCGTTGAGTGCACAAGTCCGCCATGCTCGGTCACACAATTCGCACCCATGACGACGAAGTCTACGTTGTTCATAACGGAGCTCACTCCACTGTCGGGCACGATGGTGCAGTACTTGTGGAGCTTATCTTTAAGCCGCATGCCTTCCGGTGTCGCAGCAACCTTTTCTAACAGCGCCACGCCAGAGCCACTCGGGAAACCACTGCGCACAGGGCGGCCCTCACATACGTAGAAGCGAACACCTTCGTGCTCCTGTATGGCACATGCAATCGCGAGAGCAAGCAGGTTGCCAGAGCCATGGACGAGAATCGACGAGTTGTTGCGAACAAAAGGCAGAATGTCGTTAATTTGGTCCTTCTGGCTGCACTCGCAATCCCTAAGTCGCTCCTGACAGCGCTTATTCATGTCCTTCAGACTCTTCTGCAAGTCATTCGACTGCAAAGCGTCCTTCGTCAGATTTACGTGGAACCGTTCGAAGCCGTCACCAAAAGCCTCGTACCGCTTCAGCGTCTTCGCAATCTCGGTATCCACCTCTGAAAATGTGGCATATTGGCGGGAGGTGAGCACGACCTGCACCTCATTAATGGCCTTGATCATCATGCTCACATCATAATCTTCACTAGGGACGTCCATTTTGCGTATTCAAGAGACTGCAGTGTGTACAGCTTATGAGCTTAACGTTAGCACAGATGTGGACAAAAGGAGTACATTAACTTGAAAAAATAAAATCATAGGGAGAAAAAGGAAGCGATGTATAGATTCTGTTTACCAATTAAGTTAAGGAGGACCCGACATCGTGCAACAAATGGTAAGTAGCGGCTGCAGAGAGAATCTCTTCAAATGCACCCTTTTACGAAGACCAGTAAACACAACTTTTTTACCCCTAGTATTTCTTTGGAGTACCACTGAGATACTCAGTGTCCCGATACGAGCATATTACACACATCCTATTTACACAATCAGGTGCAATGGCTTTCATGTGCTCTCCAAACAAAGCGCAAGCGCAGAGTTAAATAACAGCTCGTCCTGCACCAGTCGGTCAAAGCTCCCCAACGCTGCTCCATATGCTACTACAACATAGCGCGTACTGCCCGATGTGGCAACCATCCAACTCAGTCCACCTGCACAGTAAACGCCTGAAGCTATCTGAGAACTGAGATACATCTGAAAAACGGGTAGCGCATCTGCAAGTTCACCGACGCAAGCAGAAAAGTAAAACGTCGACTTTTTTACAAGCACAGCAGCTTTCGTGATTCCTTCTTTAAGACAGCACTTTTCAAAAGCGGACTTAACCGCTTCACCTTTAATCCGGTTTAGTGTGCTGAGCTCCTTCAGCGTTTTAGATCCTTCCGCGCGCACGTGATCCACAATGAGTACTGCAAACACTTCATAAAGGCAGTGACGCTTCGTTCCAAAGACAACACACAACACTTCGTCTTTCAACTGAAAATACTGTACTGGGAAGCTACCAGCCGCCTCACCAGACGTGTCGACCACGAATGCGCATTGAGAATCGCTGCACGGTTCTCCATCAGGGACGTCAGCTACGCTTTTCCATAACAACAATATGCTATTGCAAAGGACAGCCAAAGCAGCATTGCTATTTGTTTGCGCTTTCACGGCTTTCAGGTTGTTCGATGCTAAGTGAAACCCTGTTTTTGTGTCTATAACAATGAATGGAGCTTTCATTTTTCACTTGGGGAAGGGCAAATTAAAAGTAGAGTGTTACAACGAAGGCGAAACAAAGCGAAAGGAGTATTAACTGAGAACCATTCACGTTGGCGATGCCAACGTGCGGATTAAGGCTAAGTTTTGCCTTATAGTTTTCTCAATTTTGTCGTTCTTGGAGAAAAGGGCCTTGCGTAGATCACCTAGATGAAAACGTTTTTGAACGACGGGGAGCAAGTTGATTTGTGATTACGTGATCCTTGGGCTCCTCACGGCCTCTGGCTATTTTTAGAGTGTTGCGCATCAATAGTTTTCTTAAAGGTTGCATTCAATGATTTTGTTGTCCGTCAGTATTAGAGAGACTTCCTCTACAACTATTTGGCGGTTATAGAAGGATGAATAGGGGGGGGGGGAGGAGACACGCAGCAACACACCCACCCACCCTCACAGAGATCAGCCGTAGCATCACAGGGGTTCGGGAGGGGGTGGTGGGACCTTTGGTATCACACTGCTGGCTTTTACGAGATCTACCCTTGGCACTGCCACGCCAAACGCCGTACAGACTCTCACCGCACGCACGCTGCAGGGATCCGCTGTGTAGAAAGCGGCTGCTCTATGGGGCCGTAGCGCTGCGCCCGGAGTTGTCTGTCGTAACAGCTATCTCCTGCAATGTTGCGCTACACCGACCTGTTCTTACGTAAATCGTGTCTAGTCTGAGTGGTTATGGAGCTTGATTAGCCCTCTGTGCAGTCTTACGTCTTATGTATGTCAGCTTCTGATCACGCGTTGATCTCCGTTTAATTGTTCCTTTTTTGCACCTCACACTTGACTTCCTTTACTCCTCGTCGCTACTCGCAGGCTTCTTCTCTTTCTTTGTTTCGGTTGTGCCTTCCCGGTGGCGTCAACGTTTGCCGGGTCGGAGCTTATGTCCTCGTCCCAACCACGTTTCTGGCGTGCGTCCGGTGGGAGCGCGGGGCTATGTTTTTCGTGCGTCTGCGTCCATGTTCTTTTTCTTTCTTTTCCACGTGCGCGTGCAGGGTGGCTATGTTGGTCCGTGCTCCGATGGTGACTGTCAAGTGTCGCTCGGGAGTGTCGCGGAAAGGACGAAGAAGGGAGGGGTTTTACGTTAGGCTCGGCGCCCAGAACAGGGGAAAGGCTGTGTAGTGGTTCTCCCTCGTCGGGCGTGTTTACGCCGGCGCTGCGGTGGAAGCACGCTGCAACAGAAGGGTGGTCGGCGCCGTGACTCCGGCGCTCGTTCCTCGTCTTTGTTTGCCCGCGGGCGTGGGGATGTAAAGCGAAAACACCCGCGGGTTCTCTGGCTCATACTCTCTACCACCGTTCTCTTTTTCCGTTGCGTGCGCGGCGGCCGCGTAGGTGTTTCGGCAGCCTGGTACAAGGGTTGTGCGTAGTGCGCGCGTAGGGGACTCGGGTCGCTGTAGGCGGGTTGTAACCGCGCGGCAGAAATCGTCGCCGGGAGGCTTGGACACGTGCCGGGACCCCCGCCATTTATTTTGCTTTGTGTCGACCCGACGCGTGCCTCGTTTACACTGGTTATCCTGATCGTCTCTCGCCTTTTTTTTGCTCGGTCTTTTTACAGCGTGCCGTGTGTTGTCCTCGGCTGTGACCGTTGCGGAAACCACCTCGGGCCTAATAAATCCGTTTTTCCTCGCGGTGTGCGCGGTCCGGGTTTCTGGGGTGCCCCACGCGTGTCTGTCGTCCGTGGGTGGTCCCGGGGTCAAAAGCGTGGTTACGCGCTTGACGGGTGACGCACGTGTTAACTTTCTTTCACCGCTCTGAGCCCTCCGCGTCTCCGTCTGGTTCTTTTGGCGCGGGGGACCATACCCTTCCCGAACGCGCTTCCGCTCAAAGAAGCCGTCCTCCTCTCCTCCCTACGGCCGGTCGGCGGGGTAACTCCGTTTCCTCCGGGGTCCGTCCGGTTACGCGCCTTGGGTCCTTTTGGGGTTCGGCGCTCTCCGGCGCGCCTGTGGCGGGGGGGAAGGCGTGTTAGCTAGGAATGGGGTGGTAGATGGCCCTGTCGGAGCGACCGTAATCTAGGCTGCGGGTAGTTTGTCCGCTACGGGTAAGTCGCGCGTGTTCCGCTAGTGCATCAGCGGCACGCGCCGGAAACCGCGGGACAAAAGTCTCCCCATTTCTTCCCCGACAGCTCAGGACAAGGGCACCTCTGCCGAGAGCCGACACACCGCGCTGTGTGGGGCCGGCACAGAGGGCTTCGACGGACCGGCCACGCGCAAGGCACTAAGCGCCGCGGGGACGCTACTGATTGTGCCGTAGCGGCGTCCGACTTCAACGCGAACCGGTCTAGTTTGTAGTACTCCCGGGGCGTCTTCCTCCAGTGCGGTGTACAGCGCGGACGAACCGCCGTCACCGGAGTATCCGGCGGCCGCGCTCCTCTAAAGGTGGATTACCTAAAAGTCGCCGGTGTCTTATGTGGTACGTTCCGGTGGAGAGCACTGCTTTTACGCTTCCGCCGTATCCTCTCCCATCTCTATCTCTCGCAGTAAGAGTGTGGGGGCATGGCTGGCGTTCCTCTAGACCTACAACTTTTGGGCGCGGCGGCGTTTCTAGGGTGCGGGCGGCAGCCGGTCTTACTCCGACCGGTGCGCAAAGGGCGGACGGGGTCGACGGTGTAGCGGGGCCCATATAGAGCTTTTCCGCGGTGGGCAACGGTTACAGACGCGCTGGCAAAGGGAGAGCTTCGCCCGTACTGCTGTTCCTGTGCCGTGCGGTTGGGCCACTCACCTTTTGGGGCTACGCCACCCATAGCTAAACACATGGTAACCCCCCTCTGCCAAACTCCACGCGGTTACCCACCGGGCTCTTGCGGGAAAAGGCGCGCGGCTGGTGGGCGCGGTGGTCGCGGTCGTGGCTTTGGTGGTCCCCGGCTGCCGACCGCCGTTACCTTTCCAACGTGGCGGTCGTCTGACCGTCCGTACCGGGTGTCGGGGTGCGGTCGTCCGACTGTGTGCGACCCGAAACGGGGATCACCCACGTGTGTACCGGCGCCGCCCGGTACGCTGGGTGCCTGGGGTGTGTGGCGCGGGCCGGGTGGTGCAACTCCCGAACAACAAGGCGAGCACGCCAACCCGGCACCGCAGGGCCGCGGGGCAGGCCGTGGGAGTCTCGCCCGTTTTCCTGGGCTGCGTAGGGCGGACTGGCTAGTACGGCGGTAGCAGCTGTCGCAGCAGCAACCTTAATCGACGGGAGCCTTCGGCGGGGCCGGCGCGCGCGGAGTGGGGCTTGGCCCGGAGAACGCCAGCCAGGCCCGGCGGGACGGGTTTGCCGGAGGAGCCGGGCGCAAGCGGAGACGGGGGGTCGGCGCGGGGCGCCGTGGGCGGTGGCCTTCCTTCCGTGTGTGTGTGTGTGTGTTTGCGAGAGTCGTCGCCAGCCAGCACACTCCCACGAAACACCCGGAAAGGGCAGTGCGCGGTGCGGGTAGGTGCGCACCGGTTGATCTTGCCCGTGTGGCGATGTTTTTACCACCCCTGGGGGTCCGGCGTGTTGAGAGGTGCCTCGGCAGCAGGGGTCGTGGCCTACCATGGCCCCTCAGCAGGCCTTACACCTGCGGTCCGCACGGTGCCGTGCTCCCCCCGCGTGTGTGTAGTTTGGTAGTCCCCGCGGCCCTCCTCCGTGGTCGGGCCGTAGTTGCGGCGGTCCTGCCACGCCCAGTGGCCCCGTCTGCACGGTGGTCCCTTTGGCTCGGGGCGTGGGTCTCTCAGCGTTCGCGGGAATGGGTGTGGTATGGCGCCTGCTTGCACGACACTTCACATCGGCCACCGCGCCTAAGGCCCCACTGTGCCCACAGACGCTGGACGACGGGCGGTGGGCGTCACGAGTGTTCTCGCTGCGGTGGTTTTCCATCGTTCTCTCTCGCCCCAGGCGCGGGCGT
>OESO01000038.1:88543-146694 GCA_900240985.1 Crithidia bombi | reverse complement strand
TTCTTGCGTTACAAACCACCAACCTCCACCACGACCATAAGAACACGATCACTTGTGCACGACGACTACACCGGGTGTGAAGAACACAAGCACCCACAAATACCCACCAACAAATACACCAACAAATTACACCAAATCCCCAATCCCAATCCCAACTCCATCCAAACACTCCGCAATCTCCAATCCCAAATCCCAATCTCCATCCACATCCCAATCCACCAATCGAACCCAATCCCAATCCCAATCCAATCCCAAATCCAATGCTCCCAATCCACAAATACATCCAACAAATCCACAACTCCCAGCAATCCCAATCCCCAATCCCAAATAACCCAATCCCGAATCCCAATCGCCCAAGCAATCCCAACATCCCAATCCCAACTCCCCAACTCCCAATTCCCCAATCCCAATCACCAAGTCCCAATCCCAATCACAATCACCAATACAACAGCACAATGAGCTGCCGCACAAAAGCAGCAACAAAGTCCCCAATGAATACACCAAAAGACACGTCAAACAATTCTACCATGCAAATACACCAATTCCGAAGTGCCCAATGCCGCAAATCCCATCCGATCCTCGCACGACGCAATCACATGTCCCAATGGCTAGCCAAGACAGGAGCCCACCCAATTCCAATGACAAGCCGTCTTCCAATTGCCTATTCAGCCTGAGACCGAATCCGCATCCCAGGAGGACGGTCCAACCTGCGTCAATGGCCCAAGTCTAGGTAGTGCGCTCCCAATAGCGCAATCGGCCAATGCCCACATCCCAATGAGTGCGGTCGCCAAGCGATGTGCAGTCTGCGGCCCCGGTGACAGTCCCAAGTTCGGGCCAATGCCCAATCGTCCGCAATCTACCGATGACTTTGGCCATCTCTACCCCAAATACGCTCAATCGAGACAATGCCAATCCCAATTTCTGTGAACTCCCAATCGCGCAGCAATGTAGCTCGATGCGCGTCTTGTGCAAGCATCACTCAAGGTCGCTAGTCACCTATCCGGCGAGCGTCGAAATGTCGCCAGAATATATACATAATCCCAGAGCCGTCAAACAATGCGACAAACGAACAAAGCTTGAGGGGCCAAAACTTTCCGCAACGACGACTATCCAAAAGCCACAAACACACGACACAATCCCTATCCATTTATAGGCAACTGAAAACAATGGAGACAAGGAAGAATGCCAGATCGCCCAACCAAGTCGAGACCATACAAATTCCTCAACAGTGTCCAAGATCGACCAACTCTATCAAAGTAGCCCAAGCAGAGGCCAATCAATGAACAATACACACGTCAGACAGAGCACCACAGTAGTCAATGCGTAAAGAGAGATTGCACATGCAAGTGCATGCCTGTACACGCAAGTCGCATATGGCCAATCGGCTTAATATCAATCTCACACGCTGACAACCTTCTTCAACGACTGCTGTGACGAGAGAAGCGGCAATGAAAAAACGACACGCCAAAGACTACGGCCCATCGCTCCAATCCGCACCCAAAGACAAGGACAAGGAGTTCTGTCTATCGCTATGGTTGTGAGAAGAGCCCAATCCCTATGAACATTTGCGCCCAAATTCCTAAAGAGCAACAGGCGTCGTCGAGCCGACACTGTCACAAGTACTTGCTCAACCCAATACGCGACCAATCCCAAGTCTCGAAGTCGCAAATGTTCAGCCAGTCCGCGTAATCAATAAATGCCCACTAACAATCGCCCAGGAGCTCAATGCCCCAGATCCGACAAGATACCCAAGTGCCAATCCTAAGCTCGAGAGAGTACCAAGCCAAATGAGAGAGAATCGTTGGCACTGTTATCTCGCCTAAACACAAGACACGCCAATCCGCTGAAATACGAGACCAGTGGAAAGAACCAACGGAAGGTCCCAAAGTGATGTGCTGCACATTTTTTGACCGACATTTTTTTTTGTCCATAAAACTTCAGCGATTTTGTGTTCGCGATTCCTTTGCGTCACGTAGGGTTGTGGCGGTCTTACCTGGCCTCTGCCCGCGACTCAACGCACGCCGTCCCACAGCTAGTCGCGCATGAGCACAAGAAAAGACGTAGTGAGATGTATAGACCCAAAGTTGAGCCATATAAGTGCTCACGTTAGAGACGGTCGCGGTGGTTTGTTGGAAATGACAACATGGGGCGTAAAAAGACGGTAGCTCGCAAGCGCAAGAAACGCTAGCCACCACAGTGCCGGCCTCCGGCAATGCCGCAGAGGCCGCACATCACCAACCATGTGTGCGGGCTCGGATGTAGGACTAGCGCAGTTAAGAAGTAGACAAAGCCAGGAACGGACAACTCTCAATCGGAGTAGATGGGCTAAATACCCTAGCACGCCGACGCGGTCACCCACCAGGAGTCCAAGACGGAATAGCGTTCTCACTTAGGATCCCGAGGACGATGGTACACTCCTCGACAACTTCTTGTCGACCTGTATTTGCTTAGGGGTACGCTCTCTAACTTTTTTTACCTTCCTCTCACGTACACAGACGACAAGAAGGCATTCCCAGAGTATTACTCTTCTCACTTCACTGCGAATACACGTACTTACATGCGGCGCGTTACGATTATCCGAGACGTCCCAATCAGAACGACTCCTGTCACGGAATAAGTGAGAGCGGGGAGACGGCTCGCGGTATTCCGGGCGTCACGGAAACGTACGACGAGCCAAAGGAAAAAAAGAAAAAGAACGACCACCCGACAGTGTCGACACATGTCCGGCCACCTACCGCGACAACCCGAGACTAATAACAAACACGAAACAAGCGCAAGGTCTTACATACACCGAGAGGGGCGTAGGGGGAGGAGCGCCGAACTCGGCCAAGAGCAGAGATACACGAATGTCAATCAGATACAGATCAATGCACAAGAACTCCAACTAACCCAAGGCGCCACATGTACTCCCTCCCCGCAACTGAAGATAACACACACCGCAAGTTGAAAAGGAGCGGAAGCGACAAGGAGCGGAGGAGGGGAAGAGCGTGGCGGGTGAGGAAAGTTGCGTAACGCCAAAGAAAAAAAAAACGAACAGAACAGGCTGCCGCCCGAAGAGTAAGCTGTGGTAAATTACTACCGGAAGGTAAAAAAAAATAAAAGACCGTCCCGTCAGCCAGACGCCGGAAACACTCCCATCCACCATCCCAATCCCGCGAAACACACACACTCCCAAGACATAAGGCCAAAATAATGCGTACCCGAACTCCCCTATCCACACAGAAGAGGAGAACAGCAGACGCGAAAAACAAGGGCGGGCGCGACCGTCGGTGTCGGTTTATCTTCCAGTTTGCGAAGGCGGGTTCGGGATCGAGTGCACTCTCGAAGAGGTCGACATTTTTTACGGATGTTGCGACCTCTGCTTACGACCACCAGCGCGCGAAGTCCCGATACCGTACCGAGCGGCGACTGGGTATGCACATTCCAATCCCAATCCAATCCGAAGTACGCAGCGTGCTACAGAGAGGTGCACAGAACTTCTTTCCCGCTCTTTTGCTCGAAACACTACCGCGTGCCGCAATCCCAAGAGCGCGAGACCGACCTCAAACTAAACGATCGAGTTTGTCCCTCAGTAGGGGGGTTGTGTTTGTGTGTGTGTGTCGGAGGCGACACAGGGCGGAAGAGTAACAGCAGGGAGTGTGAACTCTCCGAGTGTACCCCAAGAGGGGGGACAACGAAAAGACGTTCCGCAAACATTGATCGACTCTATAATGTTGTGTGTGCGTGTGTGTCCTTTCACCTAGTCACACATTAGTTCGTCGAGAGCTACGGTCGGCCCAACTCCGCAACCACCGCCTCGAGACTTGATGGCGACCGCCGGGGTCACAGCGCCACCGGCGCCTGGCACACGACCCGCACCTTTGCCACTGGCGGCGAGATGAAGTAGGTCCGCTATGCTGCATCAAATCTCCTTCTAACCTTTCTTTCAACCATACAAACCCTACGTACACACTATGCTTTTCACTGGTTCAGATACTTAACATGCACAGCATATCGTGTAGGAGGTCTATCACGTGGTTAAATGCGGCAGTATCAAATAGGCGGAACAGCGAGGCTACATGCAAGATGCTCCCTTACAACCCGTGTCTGCCAGCATCCACATACTTAGCGCAGAGGTTGGTAGAATGTTCGCCAACATGATACGCTTGACCAGGGTACAGCAACCCCAGGAACCCTCACCATAAGTTTGTGTTTACGGTATATGGATCTGAACACAAACGGTGTTAGTGAGGATTGAAAATGAGTCAGTCCATTTCATCAAGCAGTAATGCGAAGCATCGCATCAACGATGGCGGTACACCCACACCACGCGGCAGAATTCTACCCAACAATTCAGTCACGACTCTTCACTACTGACCTGCGGACCGGCGACACAGGGACCACTGCCGCACGTGTTGCTTTCTCGCGTTCGACGCAATCGATGGTCTGACGGCGCATTGATATCACCGCCGAGCCGCGAACATCGCTCCTGGCAAGTGGGTTGTCAACTGCGTGCTTATGTGGTTGTGGAAACTCTTTTTTTTCGCGGTGTTGTTTCTCCCCTTGCGTGCGTAAATGCGTGATGCATGAAGCGTTTCAGCGTTGCTTTGAGGTTGCTGACATACAGGAGGATAAGAGGAAGGGGGAAAAGAGAGCCTCATACGAATCGAAATAACAATGTGGTCTTACTCGCCCAGGAGGGTAGGCAGCTGTGTTCACACGCCATTTAAGCGCACACGACGTACTTGAAGGTCGAGCGTGCCGCCGCCGACGGTCGTTTGCACAACATAAGAGAACAAGGTCAAAGCGGGAAACTCATGAGAATAGTTCGGTGATCGTGAAAAAGTTCGCACCACCTCACGTTTCTGTTTGTCTTTGCATGTTTATTTGTGTGTGCCTTTGTGTTGTTGTTGTGGTTTGGTTGTTGTTGAATCGTCCTTATGCATGCTCATGGGTTGAAGAAAGCACCGTACCGATGGAAAGCTGTTTGTCTCACTCCATCTTAAGGACAAGGGAGAGAGAAGAGCCGAGGGACCACGACACCGCCTTACCGGCGATGTGATTGGGAACGTTGAGAGGCGTTGAGTCCGTGAGGCCGAGGCCATGCGTCAAGAACGTGTACAGATATGCCATATCCATACAAATCGTCTCTGTCGGGGTCGTCGACTGCGGATGAGACTCCTGTTCACACACCGTCTTCCCGTTCTCCTTGAAGGCGGCCACCGTCACTGGGCTGTCATCCTTCTGGAAACGATGTAGTCGGTCGTAGTAGTAGGAAAAGGCGTAGATGGGCCTGGACGTAGACGACAGCAACGGCTGCGGCACACCGTGGGCACCGCACGCGTTGAACCTGCACTCGGGCTTCTTGACCACGTGGGTGCGGAGCACATCTACACACGCGTCAAAGCTCGCTGCTTCGCCGTTGCGCAGCTCAACGTCGTTGTGGCGTAGCGTGTAGCCGGTGGGAAAGCAGGGGAAGGACGACGTGCTATTCGCTGCCGCAAAGGCCGTCATCATCGTCCGCTTTGCTTCGTTGAGACCAAGGCCTAGGTAGCTGTGTTGGTACAAAGCAATGGATCGTTTCGGTGTACGCAGCTGATGCGCGTAGTTGAAGGGCAGCCACTCTCCCGAAGTCTTCTCTGTCTCGAACACCACCTGCGTGGAGGCGCCGCCCATGTCAATCGTCACCACTGTGGCATCAGCAGAGCCCATGCTGCCCAAGAGGTAGTTGACGGTGAGCCAGCCATACACGCCTTCCTGTGCCCCGGAGATGATGGAGGCACCGCGGGAGCGAAAGGGTGACGCGGCGAGCGTCTCGCTGGCCACCTCCAGAATTTTCTGCTGCTGCGCTTCCGGCAAGAGGCGCAGTCCAGCGGTTGCTTTGAGCGTAACCGCGGTGCAGGCGTAGTAGCTCTGCGGCACCGCCTCCGTGGCCAACTCGAGAAGGCCGTGCAGGGAGCCGCGGACGCCTTCGGGGTTCTGCGCATACGAAGACAGCCCTGGCTCGATACGGCGAAATCGCTCCGATAAGAGAACGACGCCGTCGGCGGAGCGCTCGAACTGAAAGATGTGGACCCGCGAGCCGGTGCTTCCGGCGTCAATGACTACATCGTACACATTTGCGTAGGGCGAGTCGCACGGGATGATGGAAGGAAACCGGCGGTACACGACAAAGAAGAGAAGAATTACCGCGCACAAGACAACAAGGCTGACGAGTCGCAAGCGCTTCGTCTGTTGGTTCATGCGTCTCACGGGTGAGAAGGGACGCATTCGAACATTCCAGGAAGGTAGCGAACTGACAGAACGCAGCAGCAGCTCGGCGTTTTCACCACAGGCCAAAACTGTGCAGGAAACAATGGAAAACAAACGGTCCAGGACGATGAGCTGAAAAAAAAAGACTCAGACAGATAGGAAAGAAAATGGACGAAGGGAAAGCGGCTCGCAGCAGACTTCATGAGGAAGAGGAAAAGGAAGGAGGCACAGCTACTCCATTGATATGCTACAGGAATACGTCGGTGTTGTAGTGCATAACATCCTAAAACAGCAGCAGCATTCGCAATGTGGTGGTGTCAGCTGTCACGCGCACTTCAGTGTTTTTCGTTATGGTATTAAGAAAGGGCGTCTGAGCCGTTGAGAAGACGACACGGAGGGATAAGAAAAGAAGAAAACAGCGTGGTGATTAACGAAGAGACGAGAAACAAATTGCCCCTCCTCCCTTTGTCAGTGAAGGGCGAGTGTGCAACGGCACGAGGAGCAGAGAGAGTGCAACCACCGATAACGTGTGCGTGTGTGGTGGGGGGGGGGGGGGGGGAGGGGGATCTTCATGGTTCAGTTTCTTTCGTTGCTGCTGTGTTTTTTTTTTCCTTGTTTGCTTCTACTGGGATGGCTTTTGCTGCTCTGCGAGAGAGACGTAGAATTCCTTGATGTACGCGGTGGCCTCCTCAGGGGAGTCGGTGAACAGTATGCTGTCAATCTCAGCTTGCGATATGACGCCGAAGTCAGCCAACGCCTGCCAGTTGATTACCGTCTGCCAGAACCGCTTGCCGATGAGCACCACCGGAAGCGATGGAATCTTGCGCGTCTGCTTCAGTGTCAGGAGCTCAAACAGCTCATCCAGAGTACCGAAGCCACCCGGTGCAACGACTATGGCGCGGCAGGAGTACATCATCCAGAATTTGCGTGTGAAGAAGTAGTGAAATTCGAAAGCGAGTCCATCCGTCACGTGTCTGTTGAGCCCCTTCTCAAACGGCAAAGAGATGCCCATGCCCATCGTCTTGACATCCGGCACCGATGCCGCACCGCGGTTGGCGGCCTCCATGAAGCCTGGGCCACCGCCGGTGGTGACGACGAGGTCGTGGAAGTTCTCCTCAAGATCGTGCATCGACTGTGGCGCGCCCTCTGGTGGCAGCTTGAAGTAGTCCGGGATGTACTTGAAACTGTGGTTGATGAGATGCTTCTCTTTCTTGGCAAACTCGGCCACCTTCCTCGCCAGGCTCTCCACCACGTCGACCCACTCGCACATCCACTGCGTCTTCTCCAGTCTCGTCAGCTCCTCCTGCACGGCTTCTTTGTCCGCCTCGCTCGTGCAGTCCGCAAGTTTGGCCTGCAGGGCCTTTATTGTCGTGTCGTACTGCGCCTGTGTCATGGACCGCGCGCTGCCGAAGAAGAGGAAGGTGGAGCGGATGTAGTGCCGGCGAAGGCGCTCTTGCGGCTCCTCGAACTCGCACAGGATGCGGACCATGCGACCCGCGTTACCGCTGAGAAACTCCGTGTTTTTGTACGACTTCACGGTGGGCGTGAGCTTCTTGCCGGATACATCCTCATCCTTCTGGATGTAAGGCGAGACTGCATCACGATCGGTGGGTGTGGGCATTGTCTTTGGGTTGCTTTGTTTTTCTTTTATATTTGGATAAAAGATGCGTGTGCGGTGGTTTTACGCGTTACGGCGTGCGAGGCACAAGCATAGAGCCCGGTATGACTTGGAGAATGGAGAAAGGGAGAGAGGAAGCACGAGCCCAACAGCTCTCTATGGACTGCAACAAAGACGACGATGACAGGAAAAAAATGACGGTTGAACAGGGCGGGCTCGTTAGCGACGCAACCCCGGTAGCGTTGAAGGAAAGGAATGGGCAGCGTCTTCAGAAGATTGGAGAAAAAAGGGGAGGTGCATGTAAATAGCGAAGGAACGCTGTGGCTCTTCAGAAGGGGGAGGGGGGGCAGGAGAGTCAGCGTTCGTTTTTTTTGTCTTATTTCACGTGCTCCTACCGTTTCCTTTGCCTTCACGCTTCACAGCAGATGAACTCCTCAGAGAGAAAGGTAAAAAAAAAAAAGAAGACAGCTTCTGCAGGAGCGGTGCGCCACAGGTGTCGTAGTGGTAGTTGAAGCGTAGGGGGAGCGCCATGGGGACTCTTCAGTGTGCTCCGCATGATCACGCATCCAGGGAATGTGGCTTCCGCTTCGCCGTGCTGTGTATTGCGAAAGGAAAAAGGAAGTACAATACATCTACCTAGTTTCACGGTCGCCGTGCGCTGTCATGACACAGATACGGTAGGGAAAAGAAACGCAAACGCACACACTACGAAAACAAACGAAGAATGGTCGACTGCTACGAGGCTCACGAGAAGTACGACCCTTCGTCCATCCCCTTCCTATATGCTTCACCTATTCCTGTTGAGATTCTCTCTACCTCTCCCTTTTGTTTTGTTTTGCTGCACGCTTTACTGTTACGCTGTTTGTTCAAGTGCTAGACGCTATCCATAATTTCTAAGGGACACCCTCTCTGCCGCCGCCGCTCTTGCGTTTGTTGAGAGACAGTGCAGCGACAACGGGGAAACAAAAAAGAACACAGATACTTACACTTGTCGCTTCTTGCCCCCACCGTCGCAACCAACGATAAACGAACCACGACGCACACACACACACACACAACGAGGAGAGCAGGCCGCTCTGCACAGCTGAACGCCGTCTCCCCGCACCACCACCAGCACTGCGTCGTCTCCCGTACCTCGCGATGAAGGTGATGAGAAGATGTCAAAGAGCACAAAAACCAAACCGAAGTGAACTGCCGGTCGCGGCACCTCGACGAAAAGGCTTCTGTCGACGCAAACAAACGACAACGTCCTGTGGGAAAGCCAGCGTCTTAGTACTTGAAAACCTGGTCCTCCTTGTAGCCTAGATTCCTCAGCAGACCACCCAGAGCTCCCTGCTGGGGCGGCTTGCCGGCCTCGAAGAGTTTGTCACCGCTGACCGCCTGCAGCATCGGCGGCGGGCCGCAGACGAGGATCTTTGTGTTTTTCTCTCCTGGCTTCGGCATAAAGGTGGAGATCATCGCCTCGTTGACGTAGCCGATTCCGCCTAGCCAGCGATGCGGCACCTCCAACAACGTCAGATACATGTTGAAGTTCGTGTAGATCTTCTGCATCTCCACCAGCTCGTTCGCTAGCAGAATGTCGCGGCGCTGATTGTTGGCAAAGATGAGTGAGATGTTCGTCTTGTCCTTTGGGTTTTCTAAGATGCCACGGATCACTTGGTACATGGGGGCGATGCCGGTACCACCCGCGATCATGCCCACGTGCTTCCACATGTTCGGCTTGTAGGTAAACTTCTCGAAGGGTCCCTTGATCAGGAGCTCTTCTCCCGGCTGCATGGAAAAGAGGTGGTTGCCCATCCTGCCCTTTGGGTATTTCTTCACAAGCAGCTCAAAGTGACCCTTTGTGCTAGTGGAGGAAATGGGTGTGTACGGGCGGGCCACGTCCTTGCCATCCGCATCCGTGAACTTCGCCACGATGCACGACGCCACGGGCATGTTGAAGTTCTCCTCAGGGCTGTCGAGGGCAAAATAGAAACGACGCGTGTCGTGCGATTCGTAGCGAGAGGAGAGGAGTTTAAAGGGTTTGAACTCATCTGGTGAAAACGTGCTCGCGGGCTTCTTGGCGCACTGGGCGGCCAGCGGCTCCGATTGCCGCGAGGTGCTCCACAGGGCACCGCCTGCCCCACCAAGTAAGGTTGCCAGGGTGCCAGCTATGAAGCGGCTCATGATGACGGCTGTGTGTTCGTGGGTGTACCACTAAATCAGCAACACTAAACTGTGCCGGTCTTCGGAAAATGAAGAGAGAAATAGTGTGGCGTGGTGTTGCGGGAAACGAGCGGTTAACGTTGACGCAGATGCACATGGAGAAAAGTTGGAAGAAGCGTCAAACAATGTTAGGAGAGAAGGGGAAGAGGCGGGTCGATAATCACGATCATACCTGCAGTTCACACGCAGCGATAGCAAATGAGCTTCTCTAGATATGCATCAGCGACAACAACAAAAAAAAGTGGTCGATAGCCGAGAGGGTTGGTGCCTTCCGTTTATTCCTCAGCGCTGCTTGCTGCACACACATACAATAAAAAGAAAACAGCAGGAGCGTAAGAAAATGTCTGACACCGCAGCGTGGCTTGTGCTTTTGAGGATCAACTCGGTTGATGTGCAAAACGGTTAGCCTACGTGGTGCTCTGCTCGGTTGGAACCAAAATCTTTCAGCACAAAGCAGCAGGAGGTGTGCCGCACGGAGACGGCGAATAGCACTTCGTAGTGCAGCTGATGCTCGTCTAATCACCATCGTGAACAAAGACTAGCTGCGTTGGCGTACTTGTTATTGTTTCTGTTTTTTTTATGTGAGATGCGAAGCAACTGAAGTGAAAAAACAAAGTGAGATGCGCACGTTAGGCGATTTCATCGCACCTCTGAAGAAAGCGATAGGTGATGAAAATTCGCTATATATAGATATATAGAACGAGAAATACGCGGCACTCACGGGAAGCCCATTGCTGCGCTTAGCGGCTTTATTCGGGACAAGAAACAAAGCGTGAATCAGAAGATCACACCCCGTTGTTTCGCCTCTTTATTACTTTATGGTAAGACCGAAGTTTAGCAGAAAGCGGGCGTCACAGAGAGTACAAAAAAAAAAGCAGAAGGCGTTATAAAGCACTACATCGACGTACGTGGGGATGGGGAGACACCATATAAAGTGGGCCCGACACGTGCTCCGCATTTGGCCTTTTCTCCGATATCCTTCTGCTGAGCTCACTCCCTGGCACCGGACGCGGTAATCGGGGATGACGCACCCTCCACCAGGCATATTCCTTCCTTCTGTTTGTTTGCTTGTTGTTTAACAAAAGAAGTCAGAAAACAAAGAAATAGCGTATCAAAAGCAAGTCGGCCCACTTAAAGCTGTGCAAACGAACTTTGCGTCTCGACTGGCCGAATTGGAAAAAAAAAAGCAAATAACGGTGTATTAAGTCGATCTTTATGAGGCACAACGGGGGGCGAATCTCCTCTTCGCAAAGACAAAAACCAAAAAAACAGCACAGGTAAAAAACAAAAGCGCAAGAAGGGAAAAAAAAAGGAAACGTAAGAGAAGGGTATTCGTAATAAACAAAAGGAAGAAAGGGGCGAGTGATACATCTAGTGGAGAAGCGTCATTCGATCACTGAAGCCCAATGGTAATAATAATAATAAACTGTCTCCTCGGATCGCAGAGCATCACGTCGAGCAGTGGCACCAATGCTCACCGCACGCACACCCAACACAGAGGAACTGTACTGCAGTTCTGTGTCGGATGAGACGCCTGCGCGTCAAAGACCGCAGCGCAAGGCACCTCGACCGAGTTACGACATTCAACGCCCATAAGAAGAGCGCTAGTGTGCAGAGAGTGGTCACGCATGCACGGCGCGCGTCAGTTCAGCGGCCATCGGAAACACGAAGTGATAGAAGAGAGAAGCAGAGGGGGAGGAAACTACCGCCAGCTTGAAAGAGTGTTCTCCTCCCTCCTTCTCTCACCTCCCCTCCAGCGAGTACGACAAAGAAAGAAAACAGTGTCACCATCTTCAAATCGAGAGAGAGCAGAATCAGATGATAACAAAAAAAAAGAAGACAGAAAAAAAAAAGAGGCTGTGTTGAATTCAGAAATAGCAGCAGGCGGACAGAAGTTCGCTTCTTTGTTGCTTGAATCAAAGTGAAGACAAAACGAAAACAAGGAGAAAGAGAAGTAGTTGTTGCTCTTCGTGTTCTTGAGAAGTGCAGATGTGACCCGGTCGAAGAAGTCCCAAAAGGGGATGAAGAAATCGGCTCCTGCCCGCGTCACACCACAGCAAAAGAAAAAAGGAGAGGTGCAAAACGAGCATTGTCACAACATTTGAGGAAGATAAACAGCTGAGCTGTAGAGGCGATGCGTACAGGAACAAAGCAAATACAGAAAACACTGTGAAACACACTTTCATACGAATTGCATCGCCGCTACTCGCCTTTTCCGCGAATTACTGGGGGTAAAAAAAAAAAAGCTATAATATGAGGCCAAGCAGATATGTAGAGAGAGTGATAAACACAAAGATATATATATATTGCGTGCCTTCGAAGCGAAACACAACGAAACAAAGAGAAAAGTAGAAGATACACGGCGGGGTTACCCAAATAAAAGCTCATCTCAGTATTTCTATACATGTTTTGGGCAGCTCTCTCTACGGAATTGTTTGGCTGGTTGGTTGGTTTGCGCGATTGGAGTAAGGAGACGTGGAGGAGACATTGCTTGTACTTCTTTTTTTTTTCTGTGTAGCTGGTGCATTGCTAGTGATAACCGTGACTAGCGTTGCGGTGCCCCCCCCCCACTGTTATAACGTGAAAAGCCGCCGTTCTCGTTTCCCCGCGCCTTTCCCCCTTCCACTCGATTTTTTTACGTTAGAGATTTACCGTTTGTCTTTTCTTTTATGTTGTTTTCGGTTTATTTTCTTTCTTTTTTTAGCTGTGCCACACACACACACACGCGTCCCGTGGTGCACATATGGGTATGTGTCCGAGCAGACGCAGCGACGAACTCGTCATTCGTCACTGCTACCACGTGTTACGATAGGTACGTCAGCACAGATCCCCACGGCAGCTCGGCGTCGACGAGGGCGTTGTGGTACACAGCGTACACGTCGGAGCCGTTCTCCGGATCATGGAGGCTCTGCAACAAGTCCATGACTGCTGATTTGTCGAGGATGTTCTGCGTGCACCAGCGGGCGTACATGAGACGAAGTTGCCGCAAGCGAATGCTCTTTCGCGGGTTAGAGCCGGAGAGGGACATGGTGTGGTGCATGATCACCTCCATCGCAGCCATCGCCTGGAAGAGAGGGTCGGGGCGGTGCTTCAAAATCTCCCCCACGATCTCGTCCACCTCTGCGGAGGAAAGTAGGTAGCCCCCTTTCACTGACGCGGTGGAGCATGCGAGCAGAGCACTCACCACCTTCGACAGCTGTACAAGCTGTGCGACCGTAGAGCCGTTGCCCGTCTCCGCAATCGCCAAACTCACCAGCGCATCCTTCCATGCCCGCGTCCGCTCCCCAGCGTCGGTGCGAGCGCGACGCAGCACGACGAACTCAGCGTCATCGGCGATCTTCTGGAACGACATGCACTGTGACAGGGGATCGTAGTGGCCAACGCTGTTGATGGACTCGGCGAGGGGGCTGTTGCGCAGGTTCGGCGTCGTCGGCGTCCGGCAGCGCGGCGGGGTGCAGGGGATGCCGTTTTCGGAAATGTTGCTCACACTCAAGAAGTACGGGAGAAGGCGGAAGCGGCACTGCAGGGCAACACGCAGCTTCGCAATGTCCGTGGTGGGGTTGGTGACGGTGTTCAGCAGCGCCGTCCCAATTGACGTGGCGCTCTTGGCCAGGGTGACCATCTGGTCGGTGCCCCTGTGAATCGTCAGCTCATGCAGCATCACGTTGAAAAGGCCCAGGTGCAGCAGGTTTTGCACCTCAGCCACGTTGGGCAGCCGCGCCACCTCCGCCGCGTAGCAGTGCTGGATCATGTGGCCGATGTTCTCGAACATGCGGGGGCACTGGTGGTACTCCACCTTCTCAATGTCGAAGCGGATCCACTCAATAATCGCGGTGATCAGGTCGTTGGGCTGGAAGGACGGGCACGATGTGAGAAGGGAGGACAGCAGATTCGTCACACGCTTACGCTCGTCAAAGCGGGACGTCTCCGTCGCCGCCTGTCGCAGCCACCACGTGAGGCAGAGCACCTTGTTGCGCAGGCTCATCTTGCCGATACCTTGCAGCACCGTCTTCTCCTCCTTCGGGTCGTTGAAATTCTGCATCAGCTGCAGGCTCACGTTCTGAATGTTAACCACCTCGGTGGCGCCAGTGTTCGACGTGCGGCTGCGCGAGAGCAGCGACGGCGACACGCTGTCAGCGAAAGAGCGAGAAGCATTCATCTCCGACGCGGGCCGACTGAAGGTCGTTGCCGGCGGTGATCGTCGATCATGCGCCATCGGAGTGGCCAAGGCGGTGACGGCTGAACTGGGCTTCAGGTGCGACGAGTTCTGCATGGCCGTCTTGGGAGCGGCGTAGGGACGAAAGAGTGCGCTGCTGCTGCTTGAGCTAGGTGGAGAGAACAAAATGCTCGCCCCAAAGCCAGAGCTCTCACGAAACGTGACAGACAGGTGGCGTGGCAGCGCCGTCTCGCTGCGCTGTGTGATGTTCTCCTCACTGGGGCTCATGATGGAGGACTGCAGGAACGAGGTGCTCGCCACGCTGTCCACGTGCTTCATTGACATGGAGCGCTGCATATCGTCGCACGAGTCAGCTTCCTGCATGACGCGCTCGCTGGACACCCAGCCTTGCTTCTTGTTGAGGTCGCTGAGGTCCATCATGAGGAAGCGGATACGCGGACGCGGGTGCGACGTCTCGACGCTCTTCGCCACGCCGAGGTAGCGTGCCAGGACGTAGGGGTGCCGCTCCTTAAAGATGGCGCCGACTGTCTTGATGAGGGTCGCAAACACCTCGAACACGTAGTCCTCACGCTCGGTTGGGTTATTGGGGTTGAAGCTCCCGACGAGCAGCTGGAAAATGCTCTCGATGACGTCCACCGTCACGAGGTCAATCTTGAAAAGCTCGCCGACAAATTTGATGTTGCCCACCAGACGGTTCTTTAGGCGGGTGCGCTTCATGTCCACCTCCTCCTCGCTGTAGGGCTTGCCGGTCGTACGGTCCACCTTCTCATCCGCCGTCAGCTCAATCGGCCGGTGGAACTCCTCGTCGCAGGTGCGCAGCAGTTCGCGGCTGATGCGGTTGCAGAAGAGGCGGTCGCGCAGCTCCGCCTCCAACTCCCGCTCGCTGTCCTTCATCTCACACAGCTCGCGGAAGAGACGGGCGTACAGGCCGCTGTACTCCGGCTCCTGCACCGCCTTGTCGAAGAACACCTTCACTATCTCGTGCAGCTCACTCTCGTCTGCTTGGCGCAGCGGCAGCTGCAGCAGCTCCTCCAGCAGGTCACTGTACTTCTGCGGGGTGATGCGACTCAGCACGGACATGACCTTGTGGTGCACCATGCGCACCGGCTTCGCACGCGTCTTGCCCTTCAAGCCGGAGCCTAGCGCGCCGCGGTTCACGCCGTCCTCGGAGTTGAGGACTTCGTTCATCGACAGCTGCAGGTGCTTCGGCACCTTCAGGGTGGGCACCTCAATGTACTGTTGCACGGACCACAGTAGCACACCGTGCGGGGTGTGCGAGGCGTCCTTGCGGACCGACATGAACATGTCCACAGGGTACACACGCTCTGCGGTGGCCTCATCCGTAAAGGTGTGGAAGCACGTGTGGACGGGATTGGAGAGGGGGGAAAAAGGACTGCTCATGGAGCTATGTGGTGAAATCACCGTCAGCGGCGACAGCTCCGGCGCGGCCCGCGGCTTCGTGTCGGGAGAGTGCCCGAGGGCGGCGGGTGGGGCGAGGATGGGCCGCGGTGGCGTCAGCGTCCTCTTCTCTGCTGCCGCAGCAGCGCCGGTCGGGTACCACGGCCGTGCAGTTGCCGTGAGCGTCTTCTTATGCGGTGGCAGCGACTTGGTGAACTTGGGTGGACGGAACACCGACTCGGTGCGCCGTTCTCTCTCGATGAGAGAGCGAGTGCTTTGCGGTTCCATCAGCATGGTGAGACGCCGGAGAGTACGCGAAGAGCAGAGCAGAAAGACAGCAAAAGAAGAAAAAATGAAGTGGAAGTGGCTGAAGAAACAGCGGAGTAAACCCAAGCGTGATGTGACACCGCGATTGCCCAGGTGAGATTGGGGGTGGTAGGCCAGGGGCGGGAGGGCAGGGGGGGGGGGGTTGCGTAATACACAGTGGAAGAGAGAAGTCAGAAAAGAGAGTAGGTAAGAGAGAATGAAAAGCACAAAGACAACATCTAAAAAAAAAACCTCCCACTGACGGCAACACCGTACAGCACCGCCGGCCGTCTGATGCGAGGAGAAGCACGGGCCACGCAGCCCGCTTCGTACTCTCTCGGCAACATCGTCGAAATGCTTCTGGGAAAAAAGGTCATGTGGTACAGGAACAAATTGAGGTCCACACGCCCCTGTTTCAAACATATTCTCTATTTTTTTTTTCGGTTTTTCTTTTTTCCATCGCTGAGAGGTGCAGAAAAAAAAAGGAGGTGACGTTGTCTACATTGCTGCCGTGTGGAAGTTCTCACGCAGCGACAACAACAGCGGCAAAAAAGTGGGCACAGCTAAATGAGCAGAGAAAATCATCACAAACAAGCACACAAAAAAAAGCACTTTTTTATTCGTTGCGCCGCGGAAGGGGTCCTCTTCATCGTCCTCACTCGGGGGGCGATGGCGTGTTGCGCAGCAATGGCGGGCTTGCTTCATACATCTTCAGCTGCTCGAGAGCACGACCACCGGCATTGCGGAGCTGATCACGTAGCCTAGCAAAGGGATCAACGGTAGCAGGGAGCGTCGTTTTTGGAAAACCTGCTTCGTGTGCCCTTTCTTCTTCTGCGCGTGCGGTGGCAAGCAGCTGCTGCACCTCAGCCTCCTCCAGTGCGGGCTGCGAGGGCTGAGCCCATGACGGCCGCAGCGCCAGGATGTCTGCTGGGGTGTCCTCAGAAGGCTCCAGTGCCAGGGCTTCGCTAAGGCGCTGCAGTGCACGCAGCCGCTGGTTGACGCTTCGCAGCCGCTGTGCCGCCTCGCTGGCCTCGCGACCGTACCGCATGTACATGTTCCCCAGCTCGTTTGCTGTCCTGCCACCGGCAGACGCGTCGGTGTTCGACGCAGCGGTGGAGCTTTCAAATGCAGGCGGTGTTGGTGCACCACCACGCACCGCCACGTAGCGGTTTATCTGTTTCTCCAACTCACTCAACTGCTCAGATACCGCGGCCCCGCAGACAAAAGGATTTGACGTCATGAGCGTGGTGAAGGCGGCGCCGTCCAGCAGCTGCCCCACACGTCTCTCCTCTGCGTCAGTGAGGCCAGCCTGCGGGCGGACAGGGATGGCAGGGGGTTGCGCCGGTGCTTTTGCACGAGTCGACGACGATCGGGCAGTGGTGAGTGGTGGCGGTGACGGTGCCACGGGCCGAGGAGGGCACTGCGCTCGTGAACGTTTCTCTGTGGCAGGTCGTCTCTGCTGTCGTGATTGTGGCGTGGAGGGCACGGCAGAGACGGGCGTTGAAGTGCGCAGCGACGTCGACGATTTCAACGTCGCTGGTGGTGATGGAGGTGAAGCATAGGGGGCGGGCAGGACAGCCGCCGTGTCATCCGCAAAGCTGTCTTCGCTGGACTCCACTTTGAGCATCGCATCGCGCTCGTCGTCGGCGATGAGAACCTCCTTGAGGCCGGAAGTGTCGAGACAGATGTCGTAGCTGCGGCCCTCGTTGTCCACTGCCGTGATGAACGTGTCGATTTCTCTCTGCAACGCCGCCATGTGCGCATCCATATCGAATGCGGTGGCAGACGACGCGGCTGCTGTGGCTGACGGCGGCGGTGATGCTCTCTGGGGTACTGCACTTGTGGAGGCGCCACCGGCTAGCACGCGCAGCACCTCCGGGTCGCTAAGGTGCTGGATGTCCTCCTTACTGAAGTGGATCGCCAGCCCCCCGTGTGAGAGGAGCACCGGCTTCTTCAACTGCACCTCCGCCCTCGCCACGGTGGATAGCGGCATGCGCGGGACAGGATCGGATGAAGCGCTCACCTTAGCTGTTGTCACCGTGTCATTGACATTAAAGCTGGAAGCAGAAGAAAGCGAGGACGAAGAGGATGACGACGGCTCGTCGTAGTCTTGGTCGTGCAGCAGTCTAGAGGTCAGCACATCCAGCCGCAGCTTTGGCACCCGCTCCGCACTACCACAACCAGTAGTAGTAGTGGCTGCGACATCTGCTGCCGCCTCGCTGCCATTTTGGTCCTTCATTACTCATTGAAAGCAGCGGGGGAAGAGGGATAGATGAGATGCGCACAAAACGGGGGGACACTGGCGTCGCGCATGCACCAGCTTACAGGAATTTCGTGTGCCGCGGCAGAGGTGTTGCCGCTGGCGTTTAGATCGACTAGGAGATGCAAACGGAGGGTTCGATAGGCTGCTGGGAATCCAACCGCTCAAATTCTCGGCAGAGATGAAAAGGATGAGAGGAGTGATAAGAGTTGTGTGAATACTACACGGTAAGCCCACAAAGAAAAAGGGTGCGGAGATCACACGTGAGCACGAAACTAAGTGACGCGGGTTTTTCTCTTGTGGAAGACAAAGATTCTGTGCAGTATCACAAGCCTTTCACATGTGCAGAGAAACGAAGCATCAGGCGACGAGCCGCACTGTTTTTCTCTGCTGGTGGTGCAGCTGGTCACGGCAACTGCGCCACAGCATTCCAAGGACCACGTATGTTGTGCCGAGACCAGCAGCCTCCAGTGACCTCTCGCATCTCCCGGAGTCAAACTTACGTTGCGAGAGAGAACGCTATGCTCTTTTTTTTTTCTTGTGGAAAGGAGTTACAAAAGCAAAGTGGTGGTCGCTGCGCATAGCACGCACATCACCGTCACTCTTCGACACCTCAAACTGGAAAAAAAAAACACAAACTCACACGCATATAAAGATGTGCGCATGTACGAATCAATCAAGCGTAAAGTGCCTGTTCCGCATTGCAACCGGCACTGCATGTCCAGCCAAACGCACACGGCGATTCTGCATGCGCACTATGCAGCAAGGATGGGAGGGGGTTAGAAACGCTGCCCCTCCCTCACCGCCGAGAAGAGGCGTCGCTGTCAACAGCTGCTATTACTAAAGCTGAAACCGCTAGCGAGAGAACACAAAAACAATAACGGCACACGAGCAAAAAAAAAAAAGCCCACTGTGACCAGGAGACAACAAAAACGGGGCGAAGCAGCAGCGCGAGGGAGGTGGGGCGACAGAGAGACAGAGTGAGAGAAATGCACGCCTGATGGTGGATAAGGGGGGGCCACATCACTTCTTTCCCTTTCCAGCACTGGGCCCGCGTGGTGCCGTCCGCTTCTCCTCCGCGCTCACCATTGGTGTCGCGCCGGTGTACCAATCTGCGTTGCCCGTGTGATCAGCGGCCGCCTCTTGCAGCTGCTTCACGCTGTCGTATCGCGTGTCATGGATCTGCACGCGGTAGGTGGTGGCCGGTGCATCGCCGTCCACCTCAGACTCAGAGGAGAGTAGATCTGCGAGGGAGTCAGCGGACATCGCCTCACCAGCAGAGCCATCGACACTTTCTGGAGCGGCAGCGGTAGTGGCTGAACGCTCCACCGTAGCCTCAAAGGCCTCGCCATTGTACGTGGTGTCGCGGTGCTGCTTTGCCAGCAGTGTCACCTGGTGTGGGGTGAGCTGCTCCTTCTGCAGTTGTGCTAAGACACCCATAATTACTGTGGCCTCGCGCATCGAAATGAATTTGCCAGACAGCTTCGCCTCCTCCGCTTGAATGGCGGCAACGCGTTTTTTCACTGTCAGCTCTTCATAGAACGAACCCAGCACCTTTTTGATGGCGACGGAGTGCGTAACTCCCTTCTTCTTCAGCTCGTAGTACTGCCGCTCCATACGATCCAGCGGCTTGCGCACCCAGAAGATGTTGTAGTACCGCATTCCCTCAGAGGCAACGAGGCGGCTTTTGCGGGCCAGCTCGTCACGCAAAGCAGCCCGTTCCACCGAGAGGCGGTCCGTGTCATCCTGCGTCGGCTCACTCTGATTATGCGGGTTTAGCGTCTTCTCCTGCTGAAAGTTGTGGTTGATGGGCGGGAACATGCGGAAGTGGTTGTACCACTCCGGTGGGATGTAGAAGCCGGTGCCTGCTAGGCGGCCCATGCGCTTCATGTGCTCCCATGGCTCGTACTTCTCGTTCCATGTGTCGAAGCGCGGGGCCACACCCATGTTCTTTGGGATTTTGTACAACCTCGACGACGAGCGACGCATGCTCACTACCTATGATGCTGTAAAACAAGCTGGTTGATGCAAGTACAGGAGAGGAGCGGGAAATGAAAAAAGATGGTAGAGCGAGGAGATGAGGGATACAAAAAGAGCAGGGAATAAGGATGGAGTGTTGAGGCGCAAAGGAAACAAGAGAATCGCAGCCGCATCGCCGCGTGGTCGGAGGGAGATGACACCTTCACGTCATCCCTTTCTCATTCGGTATTCGTTGTGTGTGTGTGTAGAGGGGTGGGTGGGTGTGCGGAAGGGCTGCTTACACCGACGAAAGACACGCTGGTTGCTCACCCACGGGAAGGGAGTCACACCGCTGAACTTGTGCCGTCGCTAGTGTCAAACTACCTCCGTCATTCTAGCTGCAACACGCAGTGCAATTGGGTCGCTACCCCATCTCTCCGCTGCATCTTTTCTTCCCCGGCGTCCCACCCCCTCTCACCACTCTGCCGGGCTATGGTGATTAAAGTGCATCGGGTTTTTTTACCCCTTTCATTCTCTTGGTCCCCCAGCGTTGTTGTTGCCGGCGAGGTCTCTGCCTTAACTTGATGGCTCCCGAACAGCCTTGGTTGATTACAACGTTTTTTTTTTGTTTTGGGGGTTTTATGTATTATCAAGCATCCAAACAAGCAAACCTTCCAATTGAACGATTTGTGTTGCACACACCCGCTCATGTCATCACCACCGTGAATGAACTGTGAAAACAAAACAGGAATAGAGCCCTTGCGTCCGCAGCACGCGCGCCGCGTCCTCTCTCGAAGAGAGTGCCAGCCTACCACACATGCGCACACACAAAAAGAAATGACAAGTGAACGAAAACAGCCAAAGCGGAGGAAACGAGCACGAGTCGCCTCTCCAGCACTGTCTCCTACAAGTCCTCATACACGTTCACCTCGTTGCACGGCTGCAACGCTCCTCGCACGCTGCACACCATGCAATGCATCGCGCAACGCATGCACAGGCAAAAAGAGAGGAAGATATCATCCGTGTGCTGCTGTGGTATCATCTCTAAGCAAACATAAACGAAGGCTAGGGTGGCAAGACAAAGCAAAAACAAACAACAAAAGGAGAGTATAAATAGTAGTCGTGGTAGGCAGCACCGAAAAGAAAAAGACCCCAAACGACAGTAACAAAGAAGGGTGAGGCAACACTACTTGAAACAATGTGTCATGCTGCTCAGTCTCTTCTTCTTCTGTGCTTCTGCCGCATTACCTCTACGCCACTCTACGTGGAGTTTGAGGGCATCCACCTCCTCCCCTCTTCACGTAAAACGAGGAGCCAGAAAAGACCGAAACAAACAGAACAACAGCACGGGAAAGACAAAAAGAAAGTCGGCCTCTAAAGAATGAACTTCTTGATGTCGACCTTCTTCACCATCTTGTCGACAGCCTTCTTGACATATGCGGCATCAATCACGAATTTTTCTCCCTTGTGCTCGGGGCCCTCGAAGCTGATCTCCTCGACCACCTTCTCCGTGATGGTGATAAGTCGACGTGCACCGATATTCTGCACGGTGGCATTGATGTGAGCGGCGATGGCCGCAATCTCCCACAGCGCGTCCTCCTCGAACACAAGCTCCACGCCCTCCGTGGCCATCATCGCCTTGTGCTGGGTGATGAGGTTGAATCGCGGTTCTGTTATGATGCGGTGGAAGTCCTCCTTCGTCAACGGCTGCAGCTCCACTCGAATAGGCAGACGGCCTTGCAGCTCCGCCAGCATGTCGGACGGCTTCACGCTGTGGAAGGCTCCGCTGCAAATGAAGAGAATTTTGTCCGTCTTCACCTGTACGTTGAACTTCGTAGACACCGTGGTGCCCTCTACGAGAGGCAGCAGATCCTGCTGGACGCCCTCCGCAGATGCCTGGTGGCCCTTGTAGCCACCCGCGGCCGTCACAATCTTGTCAATCTCATCGATTACCACGATGCCGTCCTCCTCGCAGGCCCGAAGCGCCTCAGCCGTGACGTCCTCGGTGTCCATCATCTTATCGAGTTCCTCCTGCAGCACCGCAGGAAAGGCGTCTTTAATCTTCATCACCTTCTTCACCGTCTGCTGCCGCTGCCCGCCCATCATGGAGGGGATGTCCAGCGAAATAAAAACACCCTCGCCGGTGGCGGACTTCGGCTTCTCCTTCTTCTCCTGCAGCTCCACCATCACCTCGATGTCATCTAAGGCACCACTGCGCAGGTGCTCGCGGAAGCCGTCCGACACGCCGGCGAGCGACTTCAGAATGCGATCCTCCGCCTTCACCTTGGCCTCCTCCTCGTGCTGGCGGCGAATGTTCTGCTTTGTCTGGGAGAGTGAAGCCTTGTAGAGGTCCTCGATGATGCTCTCCACATCACGACCGTGGAAGCCCACCTCCGTGAACTTCGTCGCCTCGACCTTCACAAATGGGGCGTCCACAAGCTTGGCCAGCCGGCGTGCGATCTCGGTCTTCCCCACACCGGTGGGACCGATCATTAGAATGTTCTTGGGTGCGATTTCTTCGCGTATGTCGCTGGGGACGTGGTGGCGGCGCCACCGGTTGCGCAGCGCCACGGCAACGGCCTTCTTCGCCTCGCTCTGGCCCACAATGTAGCGGTCCAGCTCCTTCATCAGCTCACGTGGACGCATGTTGCGAATGAGCGTCTTAGCCCCAGGATCAGCCTCAGGGGCCGGAGGGGCGGGGGCAGGGGCGGCCGCTGCGGCAGCGCTGCAAAAACGACTCGCGACGGCGAGAGGCCGCACGGACGCCTGCGTAGGGACGAGAAACACACGTCGCATCCTGTGGGCGCGTGTGTACGTTTGTGTGTACGTTTGTGTGCAGTGACTGAATGTGGGTATGCGTCGAAGTGGGAGCACGGGGCAGCGAGGTAAAAAAGGGGACAGCCTGCAGATGTGGATATAGATGTAGAGAGTGGTTTCTATACGTGTGTGGAGGGGGAGGACAGATAAAAAGTGGATTCAGTGGCAACACGCACACACGCAGAGGAAAAGAAAAGACAACGGAGCCTCGTCGGTGGCACTGCGGTGTCGACCTCTGCAGATGCGGCAGAATTCGCGGCCGCCACCAGCAGCGTGCGTAGGGGAGAGAGCAGACAAACAAATAAAAGGGAAGGAGGAAATGCAAAAGGGGAGAGTCACGAGGTGTTTGCCGGCAGTGCCGTGTCAACGAAGAGCGTCGCCGTTCGTCGCAGGAAGGGAAGCACTCACGGCACGCAGCCAGTGCGAGGTAAATCTGAGAAGCTTATAGCCAGACAACAAAACAAAATATGAAGCGCGCTAATTGCTTTCTTCGGACGCCAGATCACTCCTCTGTGGAGCAGCAGATAAAAAGGGGGAGGGGGAAGACCAGGAGGCTAGACACGCCTGAAGGAGAGAACATCGGTTTAAGGATCATGCGAAGTGCACACGCACGTATGTGATGACAAAAGGCTGGAGGATCGCGCAAGCACCCGACAACGCACAACAACGAAAAAAAAAAGACGCGGGACGCTTCATCCCTCCTCTTTTGTCGGCAGAGACATACAAGCGCAGGGGAAGAGAGGAGAAGAAAAGGGGAGACTACACCTTGTTGCTGAAAAGCAGGTGCTGCTGCTTGCGTTTGAGCGGGGCCATCGAGCGGAGCTTGTGGTAGATGCGGACCAGCGTGGAGGACAGCAACCAACGCTGTCGCCGCATGATCTTGGCGGTGTAGGTGTCGCGGGAACTCACGCCCAACTCCTGCTGGAGAACGTTGAAGTACACAGCGGAGTGCAGACCCACACCATCCGCGCTGTAAAGGTCCTTCAAGAGTGGGTTCTGGCGCAGCAGCTCCGTCTCTCGTGTATACAGCGCCGCTGCGTTGTCCGGCAACGACAGGCGCTGCGTGAAGGCATAGGCCACAAAGCGGGACTGTGCCTCAAACATCAAAAAGGGGGGCAGCAGCTCCTTCTGGTGTCCCACGACGGCGAGGGTCGGCTCTGCAGTCCACAGGGTACCCAAGTAAAGGCCACGCCGGCTGACGGCGCCGCTGCTGCGGAGCGCTGCTTCGTTGTCGGGACACGTTGCGGTAGCGGAAGTTGGGGCAGCCAGCAGCGGCTGCTCCTCCGCCTCCAGCACGCGGCGTATGTCGGGGTGCAGGAAGGGATAGCGTCGTGTGTAGCCCGTCGCGCAGATGATAGCGTCCACGTTGTCAATGAAGACACCTGCTGGTGAGGCCAAGGCTCCACTGCCATGCCGCACACGTTCTTTTGCCTCAGCCACCAACTCCTCTGTGCTCAGCCTGCGCGACGGATCGTTTCGGAAGCGCACCCCACGCCCCTCGCTCTCCACCGGCATGCCTACGGTGGGGATGGACTCCATGCGTGTGTTGCGGTAGCGCAGCCACTTCCGCACAACGTCGTTCGCTGCGTGCACGTCGTTGCGTAGCCACGGCAGGCGAGCCGCAAAGGATGCGGCGTGTGTCGTAGCGTCGGCCGCCACTCGCAGATCGGAAACCTCCATGTCGGCTTCCCCGCCCGCTGACCCGGCTGCGTCCCTCCACACTGACGACGCCAGTGACGCCGTTTCCCTTCGCTGCCCCCTCCGTGCAGATCGCAAATCCGCAGTGTCAGCAGCTTCCGCAAGGCGCCGCTCTGCTGCGTCCTCCTGCATCGTCGTGCTGTGTGTCACCTCCGCCCCCATCCGCTTGAGCTCCATGCAGTAGTCGTACGCGGACACGCCGTCGCCGATCACCACCACACGCTTGTTGCGGAACGAGCGGAAGTCTTTTACGTGGGCGGAGTGGTGGAGCTCACCACCTTCACGTACATACCCCTCGAGCATCCCGCGCAGCCCGACTGGGAAGCGCACCTCCTGCGTCTGCCCTGTGCACACGCACACCCTATCAAAGGCCCATTCCATCACATCTCCGTTCAGAACGTTGACGGAGATAAGCTTCCACAAACGATCCGTCGGATCGAAGCGGGCGGACTCCACCTTGGTGTTGAATCGTGTCAGCCCCCGCACCCCCTTCTGAGAGGCGTACTGCAACATGTAGTGCTGCACCGCCGTGTGATGGGGAAATTGCGGGACGGTATAGTCGAACCGCACGTCGCTGAAGCACATCAGCTCCTTCGGCAGCACGCAGCGCATCGTGGGGTACACAGGAGACACGGCACCGCGGCTGGAGAAGACGTCGCGGGCGTTGCTGCTCCAGATACCGCCCGGTCCAGGGGCGATATCAAAGCAGGTGACTAAAAGGCCGCTCTGGCGCAGCGCCGTACTCGCCGCCATGCCCGCCGGGCCGCAGCCAATCACCGCGCACGACTGCATTGTGTGACTCAGCGGCTGGCGCTGAGACGATAAAGAGTAAAGAAGATAAAGCGAGCTATTCAGCCCTTCTTTGGGGACTAACAAAACACAACATAAAAAAAGAAGATCCAAGGAAGTCGGAGAGAAAAGTAGAAGCCGGAGGGACATTACCACGCTGTGTCGCGCAGCCGTTCTTCTCTCTCTTTTTTTTTTAGCGCTCATTGGTGCAACACAGCTGCATGAAGAGCCGCAACGCCTGCGTGTGGCAACGAGATTGCCATGTGCGGTGCCTCCTCACACCCATCGCCACTACGGTCTGTTTTCAGCGGCAGTAACACTTCTGTAGGGCTCCCGCTTTGCATTGCTCCCCTCCCGAGCATCGCAAGACTTGGTGTGGGGTGCGCGAAGAGACGCGCCTCAACTTTATTTTTATTGACGCTCTTATTGAGTGTGCATGTCGTTGGTGAAGAAACCCGGTGCACCAGTTCGACATGCTGACAAGTGTGACCGGGCAAAGTCGTGTGTTACATCGGGTTGAATATGAATCAAAAGGAAAAGATGAGGAGAACAAAAAAACCTAATGTACAGGTTGCAGCCGCTGCGTCCACTGGCGTCGTTTCACGTGGTGCACGTCTCCCGTTTTACGTACTCTGTGCATGCGATGGCTGCTCAGCAGAGGGAGAAAAGATAACTTCAATACCGTTCCACCCCTGACATAACTCTATTATTTTTCTTTTGCGACGTGGGTGTGTGTGTGTGCCGCACGTGTGTCCTGCAGGCGTTCACATTCGTTCTTCCTCTCCCATCAGTGGGTAGTGGTGGCGGCGACGGCGCCAAAGTACGAACCGACAGGTGTCACCTGATACTGCGCCGTGTGTTCGGCCTCCTTCAAAAGCGCGTCTGTCACGCCTGCCAGTCGGCGCAGAGTGGTTGCCTGCTCCTGCTCGACGGTGGGTTGGGGCTGGATGATTTGCATCACGGTCGACGATGTGTAGTGTCGTACCTCGATGCTGCCCACAAAAAGCTGAAACACCTCACCGCGACTCAGCGCGTGTGTGAGGCGAGAAAGCTGTGACTCGCCCACGAGGTGCGGCTCCGCTGCCGGGGCCTTCTTTTTTTTGTTGTCCACCAACTTTGTCTCCACTTCAGCGGGTGTCTCAGTGGTGGTCGCTTTCATGGCGCCGACACGTTGCGAGAGCTGCTGTCCGTTGCAGTCCGGTGCCGCGTAGAGCACCCACAGCTCAATCACGTCCCCCGCCTTCACCTCCGCAAAGCCCTCGAAGGCAGCTCTCTTCATCTGGAACGGCAGGAAAGAGATGAGAGACCGGCCGCTGCTGCTGCTGTCGTTGGTCACGGCTGTTGTAGACGATGTCGGCACCGCTTGCTGCGGCACTGCTCGACGTACCACTGCTACGGAAAGTACGTTGCTACACGACGGCATCACACTGAACTTCTGCGTGCCTGGGGTGATCTGCGCACACAGGGGCTGCATCAGACGGCAAATACTCGGTGAGAAGTACTGCCGCGGCAGCACGGGAACGCCACTCGGCGTGAAGTCGATGCGAACCTCGTACGACACCACAGGAGTAAAGGCGGCCTCTGCAGCACCGATGATGGTCGCACTGTACGGGTCCGCACGAATCGCGCGTGCCCCAACGACGGCCACGTAGTAGCCGGCCTGTGGCACCGTCAGCGTAAAGGTTTCAATGTTTGCTGCATCGTCGCGCTGGTGCCACACCCACCCCGGGCCCAGCGGTGTGTTGCGGGTTACGTCCTCCGAGAGCGTTTGTAGGGTGCCGGAGAAGAGTACGCAACACAGCTCCGTCGTGCCCGGTGTTCGATTCATGAGAGAGAGGTAGGAGGGAGCGCTGCTGGCTGAGATGGTGGCATAAGTCGGGTGTGAGGTTAGCTGCAGGCCGAAGTGGTAGAAGGCGGGGGTGACGCGCGGCTGCATGAGCCAATGCACGGACTTGGTCGGGAGGGCCACGAGCGACGAGGCGGTGTTGGTCGGCAAGTGAGAAGACAAGAAAAGACATGGGTGCGTGAAGAAGAAGAAGTCGCGCCGCAGCGCCGGTGATGGCCCCGACAGCAGTCGGGGTGCGCCGCAGCCACCCACCGTCTCGCTGCCATCACCGGCGGTCGCATTATGCGACGTCCCACCCCCCGCAGCCGTCACAGGTGGTTTGGCCACATCCGCTGAGGCTGCCGTGGTGGTGACAGCGACGGTGGAGGAGGGCATCATCGCATTTGAGGAGCTGCGCAGCGTGCCGTCGTAGAGGGCCGCTGCAGCATCCACGAGGTACGACCGCCCGTCGATGCGCACGATGTTCCACACCCACTCGACGGCCTCGCCTGCTGCGGCACCCTTCAGCTGTCCAGCGACCACCTCGCTCTTCAACCCTACAGCGCCGAGCATGCTAGCGTACAGCTGGGCGAGCAGCGCTGGCGTGGCCCGGCGTGCCGCCATCGCCTGCGTCAGCGGGTCAGCCAGCTTGGCGGGTTCCTGTGCCGTGGCTGCCTCCTTCTTCTTGGCAGGTCGACTTGCCTTCTTATTTGCTGGGGCATTGCGGGCCGGCTTCGCTGCATTCGCCGCAACGGCCCCTCCATCAGCCTCGCCAGCCGCCTCGTCCAGCAGACGCAGCTGCAGAGCCACGTGGGCGCACAGCCACGCATAAATACACCGTGCCTTCTTGATGGCACACTGCGTGGCTGTCTGGCGCCATGTGACGCTACTGAACGGGGCCGTAAGCTGCGTGGCCACCGCACCCCAGTCCGTCGCTCCGGCAACGACCCCGACGCTCTCGCAGCGCCCATCCGCCTCCATCTTGAGCTCCTCGCTGATGCCCCAGTCCGCTGTGTCAGCCAAGCCGGAAGGATCTTCGCTGCTGTGGTTGATTAGATGCCTGCTGGCAGGCGACGAGCCAGCTCGGGTAGCAGCTGCGGTGGTCGTAGGAGAGTACGGCTTGCTGAGGTCGTCTGTCACATGCGCGGCGGCACCGCGAGCGCGGCTCTCACGCTCCACACTGAAGCCAAAGTGATGCAGGTAGTCCGCGTAACGCGTCAGCGGCAGCTTTGCCGCCGCGTCGTCCACCTGCTGAGAAAAGGACTTGTGCAGTGCCTCGCCAAACTGAAGTAAAGGGAGGGCGGTGCCATCTGCGACAGAGGGCGTGTGATCTGCAGCCGCAGGGGAGGGCTTGCTGCGCGGCGCTGCAGCTGCATTGGACGCCTTCATAGCCAGGAAAGGAGCCCACGGTGTGCGCGTGCAGGTGGCCACCGTGCTCTCTGTTCGACCTCTCCGGAAATGTACAGTAGCAGGAAAACAAAAGGAAGAAGCACTGAGAAGGGACGCAAGCAGCAGTCCCTCGCAGACTGCTTTTCTTTCTGTCCTTAGGAGGCACGAAACGAGGGGGGATGAAGAGAAAAGGACGGAGGTCTAACTAATAGCGGGCGTGAATCGAAGAAACGAAGCAAGATGGTTTCACCGCAGTCTCAGTCGTTGTGGCGGTCGTGGTAGGATTCCGTGGTTGTTGCACGTCGGCATCTCAACGACATCATAAAAGATAGGTGAGAAAGAAGAAAAGGACAGCAGCAGCAGCGAGGTACAGAAAAAGGGCGCGCCACCATCGCGGCGCACAACTTTTTTTGTGTGCAAAGAGAACGAGACGCGACTCCCCTTGCTCTCATCACACGTGGGAACCTCGTAGACAACGAGGGAAAGGGGAGGGATGCACAGAGTGCTCCGTTGTATGCAAGCTTAAGTAGTCACCCGTCGTCACCGCAGCGGCGTTCCTCGCGCACACCCCCATGCAGGCGCATCGGCTCTTCCTGCGAAAGCAGCCGTGTGTAATTACTATTGTTTTTTTTGTTTTTTGATATCTGCGTACGAGTGTGTCGCAGAGCTGCGACCCGCTGAACCAACAGGCCAGTGCGTCAAAAGAAAACGAAAGAAAAGACACGATAGTCGACGCGTCCCATAGGAGCTTCCGTACCCCCTGAGCAACGATTTTGAAAGGGGAACAGGGATGTGATGAACAAAGGACAACCAAAAAGGAGGGAGGGAGGGGGGAGAGGAGCTCGAGGCCACACAACAACGTCAAGTGCGTGTTGTCCGTCCACAATCACCTGGTTTTCGCGTGTGACGTGCAGCAAGGTCGCTGCACCACCCTCTGCAGGCCACCCGAGAGGACCGCACGCTATCGGCAGTCACACACCCGTCATTGACGCCGTGCACCGCTTACCTTCTTCGACTTCCACGCAAGTCGCCTTCACACCTCGCTGCGCCGCAGACCAAAACGTCCCCCAACGAAACACAAAAAAGGAAAGGAGAAATAAAACACAAAGCGAGCATCATCGCTTTATGGTAGCGGATTTGTGGCAAATGATAAAGCCGTCATGTGTGTATGTGTGTGCAGGTAGCCCTGCCCAGCAACAGCTCTTCACCCTCCCCCCCCCTTCTTTCCCCCGGAGGCCAGCACACATCTCACCACAAGGACGACAAGCGGGAAGCAAAACAATGTCTGTTCTCATCGAAAATCACAAGGGCCCCCTCCCCTCGCCTCATTACAAATCTATGTAGGTATTTATATACTCAAGGATCTAGGGAAAGAGAAACAGCTACACAAACAAACCACTTATCCAAGACGAGGTGCTTGGTTGCTCCCCTCGCCCCCTCCCCATTCTGCGTTCCTTCCGGTCCCTGCCACGAGCCATCTCACGTGAGAAGTTAGCGCGATCAGTGGTGTGCGGTCCTGCGTCGTCACGGCTTCGTGTTGCCATGTCGAGAGACTGTGTCGTCTCCCAGCATTCGCCACAACCACAAAATCAGAACGAAGATAGGTCAAAATGAAATTCCCTTCGTCGAGCGCATCGGCGCAGTGTGTTTTATTCGTTTAAAGAAATGAAGTGCTTTGTGTGTGTGTGTGTTGGCGTCACTCCCCACCGTCCTGTCATGGGGGAGGGAAGAGAAAGACGGCGTAAGAGCTGGTGTGATGTCTAGGCATCTCCGTAGATTCATCGGAGGAGAAGGAGGGAGAGAGGGGGAGCCTTCACCACGGACCCTCTCTCTCTCAACTACGCAAACTCGTCTATCACTTCGCCGCCTCTGCTGTAGACTCCGCCGCGGGGTCGATGATGGTCCCCGCAGGAACGGGAAGCGGCTTTTGGTGGTACATCTGCGCGTACGTGAACAGCGCCAATTCAAACGAGTAGATCTGTGTTGCCTTGCTGATCACGCTGCGCAGAATCTGCGGAGCCAGTCCCTTGTAAAACCCCAAAAACCCATCTGCCCGATAGATGTGGCGTATCGTCGGCAGCACCTTCACGTAGTCGTGCTTGCCAGTGACTTTGTTCACCGTCCGCAGATGGTTCATAACGACGTTGTATGGGTAAGCTATGCTCACCGCCGCCAGCTTCGCCATCATTGTCAGCGACACCATCGCCGCCGAGGTCCACCAGAAGCCCCGCTCCCCAAAGTTTCCTTCGTGTGTCAATCGTTTCAGCAACTCGTAAACCGTCCAAAAACAACCTTCCTCCACAAAGCGGCCGGCCACGTTGGTCACCGTACCACGGTAGAAGCCGCGAATGCCGTCGCGCCGCATGACATCCGTAAAGACTTGGCGGATGGTGAGGCGATCATCGACCTGCACACGGGTGCGGACAAGAAAGAGCGGGGAAAGCGTGACGTTGGTCGCCGTCACGGCACCAAAGGCACACAGCAGCGGACGAGCCTGCTCGCTCACGCCCATGTCTGTCAGCTCATTTTTCAGAAAACGGTAGGTGGGGAGATAAACAGCGTTGGAGGGCATGGAGGCCATGATGTTCGCGCCGAGGCCACGACCAAATGCATGTACGAGGCCCTCGTTAAATAACTCCTTCGCTGTCATCAACAGACTCTTGTGTGCCTTGCCCGTCGCTGCCCTTCCAGCCGAGAGGCGCACGCGGATCGTGTCTAGGGGGTTCGTGACACATGTTGAGCACACGCCAGCGAAGCCACCGGCGGCGACCGAAAACAAGTTGTCGCGCTCAGAGTTCGACGTAGAGGTCATGGCGACAAATCGCAAGTAGATATATATATGAAGAAAAAGAATCACTGCAAACCTGGTCGCTGTGGCTGCAATGCGTAAATGACTAAGAAGGTAAGAGACGGTTGCAGGAAGGCACAAGGAAGTTCTAAAAGAAAAGAACAAAACGAAGCTGCGAATGAGTGTGTAGACAAAGTCTCTAAGCAACGCAAATCAAAAAAAAGTGTAGATTCTTTTGGTTAGGTGAATCAACTGCTTAACGTTGTAAAGAAAAGAAGAAAAATGGCTTGTCAAACTCAAGCTGCTTGTGTGTGCATGCCAGTGTGTGATGGTGATGTGATGGGTCCCTGAGGGAGATGACTTGATTTTTGGCAGCTCCTCGCAGTGTCGGGGCAATGTGTTTTCAATGGTTCTTAATGTAGTTTTTTTCTTCTTCTGCGTACATTCGGTAGTGTGCGAGAAGAAAGTGATGAAGATGAAGAAGGAGTAGTAGCCAAAGACGACGATAAAAGAGGTTCCCACGCCACATGCTCTTCCAACAGATGAAAAACCGGGTATATGTGATGGTGAACGCTGACGTCACCGTCACCGTCAGCGGTACCATCCGCTCTTCTCCCATCATCTCACATGGAATTTAAAAGGCAGAGAACAGAAAAAAAAGAATGTTATAAGCGATGAGGGGTCTTACTACGCACCTCCTCTTTCTTCATTTTTCTTTCTTCTCTGCTCGACGACATAGCATGAGGTGTTGAGCACTCAAAGGAGCGCCGCAAGGCTGCCTCCGAAGACTGCTACTCCCCTTGGCACCTCCCTCTCCTTCCCCAACCCCTCAGTCACTCAGGTAACGCTAGCAACCCACACCAGTCGGTGTACCCTACCTCTGTTCCAAAGAGCACCACCGGCGTCCTCGTACGTACACACACATACATCACCCTCGTGGTTTTTCTCTCGTTTTCTGTTGTTGCACGTCGCTTCGCTTTTTTTTTTTCTAACCGCGTTTGCAGTTTTGGATTCACCGTTGTTATCGAGAATTAAGAAGTAATAAAAAAAAAAAAGCTGTGTTACGCGGATTCAAGTTAGACTTACACCACCCAGCAGTGGCCTTTCCACAGCGTTCCTCACGCCCCACAGCGAGGAGCCCAAGCGTGCAAAGAGAGAGGAGGCGCGGAAGTGGGGGGGAGGGCGGCAATCAAAGCGGCGACATGAAGGCGTCCGTTGTGCCCCTGCGCTTCCTTTCTTTTACTTCCTCCCTCTCTTTCTTCGTTGCCACGCCGCGCCACATCCATACACGGCGAGAGAGCGAAGTCTATCAATGGTGGCAATGCCTTAGTGTTTCTTCATGCGCTTCTTATGACGCGACTTCTTGTTGCGCTGCTTGCCGCTGCCGTGCTTATACGGAGCGACGCCCTTCTCCGCCCGCGCCGCCGCACGCCGCTCCTTCGCCGCGGCGCGTATCTTGCGCTGCTTCAGCTTTTTCACCACGCCAGCCTGAATCTTCTTCTCACTCTTCTTGCGCAGCTCACGGGCACGCGCCTTCACCTTATCCGCCTCGCGCGCCTTCTTCTCGCGCTCCACGCGGCGCATCTTCTTCTGACGCTGCAGGATGTCCGACTCCTCACGCTCGAGGTTCGACAGCTCGTTCTGGAAATGATTGATCGTCACCTCGGCCTCCTTCTCATAGCGACGCCGTGCCTCTGCCTCGCGCTCCTTGCGCTCCTCACGGCTGAGACACCACTTTCGCCTCGCCTTCGTTGTGACTTCATCCAGGAAACCATCTCCGGTAGCGCCGTAGCGCTTCTCCGCCTGCGCAATCTTCTCCTCTAGCTGCTCCGCCGCCAGCTGTGTGCGGATGAAAGGAAAGACAGCGTCGACGTCGCGCGTCGCCTTCGCCAACAGCGCGTCCGGCACGTCGCGACGCTTCACTGTAGCCACCTGATGCTCGTTGATGGCCCCGCTAACGGCAAGAATTTTGCGCATGATATCCGCGTCTGTCGTCTCGTGAACGAGGGAGACGGCGGTGCCGGTCTGGCCGATGCGTGCTGTTCTGCCTACACGGTGGATGTACGCCGTGAGTGTTGGAGGCAGGTCGTAGTTGAGCACCGTCGCCACTCCCTGAATATCCAGCCCACGCGAAGCGACATCAGTGGTGATCAGGTAGCGAACCTCGTTGCGCGCAAACTTCTCAAAGGCGCTAAACCGTTCCTCCTGCAGCTGGTTGCCTTGGATCTCCACTGCCGGCAGACCCAGAGCATTGAAGACGAGCGCGAGACGATGTGTCGTAGTGCGGTAGCGGCAGAAGATGATCGTCTTGTCCTTCAGGTAGTTCTGGCACAGCGCCACAAGATAGCGTGTCTTTACCTTGGCGATGTGCTCCTCCTCGTCTTCGGCTGGTGGTGCAGCTGCAGCAGCCGCATCATCGTCGGCGTCAGCGCGGGCGGCCTCGCGTCGTCGCTTCGCGCGAAGGCGCTTTTCACGAGGTGTTTCGCCAGCCTTCGCTGCTGCAGCGCTCTCCGCCTCTGCCACCGTCGTCTCCTTCGCCGCTGGGGCAGTGGGGATGGTGCGGATACGCACGAACTGCTGTCGCAGCTTGGACTGCAGGGCAACGTGGCCGATGTCGATGTTGATGGGTTTGAACAGGTGCTCCTTTGCGAACTCGTCGACCTCCGTCGTCATGGTGGCCGAGAACATCAGCACCTGCCGCGTTTCCTCCGGGATGTGCTCCAGCACATCCAGCACCTGGTCCTGCAGCGTCACCGTCAGCATCTTGTCGCACTCGTCGAAAACCACCACCTCAACACCTGTCAGGTCCAGGCCAGATCCGCCCTTGTAGTTGTGGATGTAGTCCACCAGCCGTCCAGGGGTGGCAATCAGAATATCCGGCACCGCGTCGAGTGCCGCCTCCTGCGCTGCCGGGGCCACACCACCAATCGCCAGCGCGACAGTCAGCCCCGTTGTGAACTGCAGCAGCCGGCTCAGCATGTCTTGACACTGCACACCCAACTCCCGCGTCGGCAGCAGCACCACCGCACGAATGAAGCGACGACGGCTGCTCATCGTCGTTGCTTTCTGCGGTGGCCGTGTCAGCAGCAGGTGGGCCAGCGGCAACAAAAAGGCAGCCGTCTTGCCAGAGCCCGTGACGGCACGCGCGCACACATCGGCGCCGCGCAGCACCGCCGGAATGGCTTCTGCCTGCACCGGTGTAGGGGCGATGTACCCAAGGTGCGACACCGCACGCACCAATGCCTTGCACAGCCCCAACTCTAACCACATAATCTTCTCCTGCGTCTGCTCACTGCCGGCAACAGCGGTGCGCCGTCGCGTAGATGCCTCGTCCGCCTCCGTTGGGAGTGCAGAAGAAACATCAACGCCACCTGCGCTGATGGGTGCAGAGGAGCTGGTGGTGGTGCCGGCCTCTCTGTGGGCTTCACCGTGGCGAGCTCGTGCCCCAGTGAGTCCGCTGAAGAACGACGTCGTGTCCTCGACGAGCTCATCGGACGAGGGAACCACAACAGCAGCACCAGCAGTACCGCTGGCTCGCCCTGTGCTCGCAGACCGCCCACGGCCGCCTCCGCGGTTACCACCACGGCCACCCCCATGGCGGCCAGTGGAGCGCCCGCGACCTCGCATTACGGCTATTAAATTCTGCAAAGAAACGATCGAGCTGCGACGGCAGCGCTGATGGGCACTCACACAAAAGACAAAGAGAGAGAGCGGTGGAGGAGCTCGGTGCTCTTCTGCTCGTGTAAAGCTTGAACGTCATAAAAAGAATGAGCGACAGTTCAAGAAGATCGACGCTCGATCGTGGGACATGAGAGATGGGAAAAGGGAGGTGAGGATTTTTTGCTTTTAGAGCTTCCGAGAGAAAGTCATGCGCGGAGCGTCACCGGCCACTAGCGGAAAACAGAAAAGCTCCGAGAGCCACGCTCCCCCGAATGTTGCAGCAGGCTGTGAGGCAACCGGCACGCAGGCACTTTTTCAGCGTAGGATGCGTCACCCCCTCCCCTTCCTTGGCTGCAACCACAGAAAGCACATACACTCACGCGCGCACCACCGCCATTTGTTTCCTCTGTTTGTTTGTTTGCTTGTGTTCATTGTTCACGAGAACACTGAACCGCTGAGCAGACGTGTGACGACGATGCCAGTCTCTCTCTCTGTTTGTGCCTGTGTGCAGAAAGAGAGTGTCTACTCCGCCCTGATTTGTATTCATGCCCTTTTGTTACTTTTGTTGTTGTTTTCCTGTTTCTTCTCTGAATAACGGCGCCGGCCTGTAGCACACGTGCACTTGCCCATAACCCACGGACGTCCATAGATGTACAAAAGAAACTGCGTTGTCTGTCCGCTGCCGCCTTGCACGCAGCTCCATTCTTCTCTATTTTTACTCTGTTCGTACTTTCATCTCCTCACTTGCGCGGCGCATGCGCGGGGCAGACGTTTAAAAGACAGAAAAAAAAAACAGAAACGACAATAGGTAAGATGAACCCGTCTGCTGCCTGGCAGACACCATCCGCACCGCAGCACAGCCAATCCACACGTCTGCGCACGCGTCGCACAACACCCTGTCTGCCTCTCTTTCGCTTGTTGTTGTTGGTTGTTGCTGTTTTAAAAACAGCAAATGAAGAGAAGACTATGGCAGGGGGGACACGCGCAGCGAGGGTCGCTGCTGCTCCCGGCGCGCGTGCGTGGTCGTCGCTGTCGTCTCCCGCTCTTACCACCTTGTTTATCGGCAAACGCAACAGAAAGGCACACAGGGTGAGCTTTTGCGCTGTCGCCAGCAGACGATTCACATGAGCAGGAACAAAAGTTCATGTACAGGGTGTGCGTGTAGGTGCACGTCTCTCTCAAGCGTCGTACTTGTCTCTTGTCCCGCGCACCTCTTTATCTCTCCGTCGTCATGCCAGCTCGATGGCGAAAAGAGTGCCGGAGAGGGGGGAGGGATGGTGAGGGGGGAGAAAAAACCGGCAGAGCAGCAGAGCAAATGACACGTCTGCTAGCTGACGAAAAAGTAAAATAGGACAGGAGAAAGAAACCACTCCGCCACCTCACATACACACACACATACATACACACACACGCACACACATGCATGCCTTTTGTGCTGCACATCCACAGAGCAAAAATCAGCACAGATAACGCGTCTATGCCCCCTTTCACCACGCAAAGATTTGCTCAGAACAACTTCAGTGGGGGGAACATAGACGTCTTACTAAAGATCTTCGTGTCACATAAAAAAAAGAAAAAGATAATAAAAAAAAACAACGCATGCGCCACGGACCACCAGGGTCACTGACAACGATGGGCTCCCTCCATGCGTTACACCAGTACTGGTGAGCTGGAGAGCCGGCCTCGACCACCACCGCGCTCGGGTTACACAAATAGAATTGACAACAGGTTTGAATAGATACAAAAAAAGAACAGTAATTATGATAATTCGAGGCACACTTTGCAGCGAGAGTTAAAAAGAGAAGAGGGGGAGAAAGACATCGCGCCGTGTCCACCCAAACTCCCTCTGAAGCTACTCCTTCTCTCTCTCTATTTCTCGTCTTTTTGTTTTTTGTTTTTTGGAATTCCTCGATGATGTTCTCCTACTCTACAAAGAGAAAGAGAGAAGAAGCTCTTATTATTGTTGTTTTTTTCTTTTTGGTGGTGAAATCTTGTCGGAAGAAGATGACGTGTCAAACAAAGAAAAAAAAAGGTAAATAAGAGCGCGTCGAGTTGCTCGACCGTCAGTCGTGAATCAACCTCCTCGTGTCGCGTTCATGCAACCCAGCTGAATTGCCTTCGATGCCGCTCCTCTCGCTATATAATTAAAAGGTTAGACTTATAAAAATGAAGACACAAACTTAATAAGCAGAAAATAAAGGCAACGCATACGCCGTTCTTGTTCTTGAGCGAGCCCCCGCTGGCATGCAAAGATGTGTCCTTTGCACACCACAAGAGGGAAGCCCCGCGACGACCGCCGGCAAGTGACATGCACACGCACTCGTACTGCCGATTCGTGTGTTCAGGCACACGGCTGCTCTCTCCTCCTCTCACTCACCAGACGCCACGAAACGAAACTCTCAACGGTGGCGGAGGGAGAGAGAAGGAAAGAAAGAGCACCAGCACGCTCTTGTCATGTTGTAGCTCTGTGAGGTTCACCTTCTTATTCGCATACGTGTGTGTCTATGTGTGAAGGCCGAGGTATGTCCACAGCCACACTCCCACAGCGGAATCATTAGGAAACCCAACATCGCTCATCAGCCAAGGCATGGGTCGCAAACGCGCAACCCGTACAGAGAGCCCTTCCTTAAAGGCCTCGCTTCTTCCCATTCCATTTCTTTGCAACACACATACACACACGCACAGGGGCACAACGTCACTTGTGAGTGCCCAACAAAAAAAAAAGACGAAGGAAGAGAAAAGCGCAAGGCCACCGATGAAAAGCTCTGCAGAGAGGGTAAGAACCACCACAAAGTACACGGAGCAGCGTGCAGACAGGGTGAGAGAGGGAGCGGCAGAGGCAGCTCACGGAGCTGCCACGGATCTTGAAGAGAAGTTGAAGAGAAGTGATAGTAAATAGAGGTTCTGAACGCATGTGTGTATGTGTGTCATCTGTTGTGTGTTGTGTGTTGTGTGTTGTGTTTGTGATAAAGAAGGGTGCCGCCCGTGCACAACGGAGAACACCGCTTCATGTTCCTTCCCCCTCTTCTACCCTCGTTTTAACCAAAAGGCATACCGTCATACCCGCGCTGACGAACCATTCGACGAGATGTGCAACGGCTTTCTTTACAAACTGCCGAAGCGGAAAAAGAGGCCTTTCCCACTCCACCACCGCCACCACCTCAGGCCGAACACAGAAGGGAAGAAGAAGGTGGTGCGACGGCCGCTCTTCGAACGTGTCGCGTGCGTCTGCAATGCAAACTCGAGCAGCTTTTTTTTCGTCTCCTGTCTGCTTCTTCTGAGAACGCCATTGCGGTGCGTCCTGCGAGGCCATATTGTTACCAAAGTGAAAACCCACGCAGGATGCGCACGCGAGAGACGCCCAACGACAGCAAAGACAATGTCATTCAGCGGTGAAAGCACAAGACGAAAAAGGCGAGAGAAGAGAAAACGATGAGGTTGGCCTTCCCCTCCCCCCCTCCTTCCTCAACGCCGTTGCTTCGGCACGGCGCCGAGTCTCGCGAGCACCGGAGTGCGAGTGTGTGCGCCGAGCGCCTTCACGGACAGTTGGCGCATTCTGCAGAGAAGGAAAGGCAAGAAGAAGAGGAGAGGGGAAAGGAAGGGGGAGGGCCACACACACGCACACTCACACACACACAAGCAGATACACACACACACGCAAATGCCTACAGTCGCTTCACCCAGCACAGAAAACAAAGGTAAGTCAACACTGACTTGAACCGCTGCCTCGGAATACCGGAGAAGGATAAAGAGAAGAAACAAATAGATGAGCATATATGCCTTATCCACAAGCGATGTTCCGCGGTGACCACGAGAAAGAAAAAAAAAGACAGAAATAAATACCATAAAGAAAGAGGCCGCTCGTAATGGCGAAGGCTGCTCAAACGAACAAAACGACACCCTCTCGTCTTCACGTTTTCCACGTGTCAACTCGTTCTCCACGCATCCTTGAAAAGGAAGACAAGAGAAAGAAAAATGAAGCACACAACACACACACACGCTCACTACATGTAGGCAGTCGAGGGCATCGTCACGGAGAGAGAGGAAAGACACAGACGGCGCCACGGTTCAGTGAAGGCGTCGCGCATACACATGCAAGCAACGACCTTTTCCTTTACTCTACTCCGCATCCTCGCCCTGGTGCGTGCAGATGCAATCGTGTGTGTGCGTGGACAGAAGAATGACGTGAAAGAACTACAAAAACACGCACAGTGGAGCGTGTCGTGCACAAAGCGTGAAGGGGTGTGGCGTTTCTCATCCTCCTCCGTCGTCCCCGCACCCTCTGCCCCCTCTCACACGTGAGTGGCGGCAGGTGGAGTCCCCATGAGGCGCACAAACAGTGGTGGGGAGCGAGGAAAGCGGAGAAAGCTATAAAAAAAAAAGAGCGAAAGCAGAAACAAACTAAACAGAAAACAAAACAAAAAAACAAGAAAAGTGCCCTTCAGCACCATCCATGTCTGTAGAGCTTCGCTTGCACTCTTATTTTCATTGTGTTTGACCCGACGCCTCCACCACCACCTCAACCGAGGAGGAGAGGAGGAGGGTGGAGATAAGGGAAGGGTCGGGTTGCGGACACAGGGAAGACCGTCACGCACCCTCTCTCCTTTTTGATCCCTCTTCAAGGCCACGAAACTACGCGCACTGTGGAATGCGGCCCGCCATACCGTAAGGGTTGTGGCGGTACTTCGACGGCTGACCCTGGCTGCACGTCGCCGAGAAGCGGCAGTCGCAGTACGGCAACTCGTGCAGTGCAGGGGCTGCAGCAGCAGCTGCGACGGTGGCAGCGCCAAACCCACCACTCACGTACGACACATCGCTTCGGAAGGCGTGGATGGGCTGCTGCGTCGGGTAGCCGAACTCCGCACGGCTGGCGTCGCTGTAGCACGGGTCGAAATGCACCGCGCTGTACGGCGACTGGTACGTCTCGTTGCGCGTACTGTGCTTTGGCAACGAGATCATCACCGTACGGCGGCGTGGACGGACGAGCGGCGTCGTTGGTGCAGTGACCTCCGACTGCGCGAGGGACTCGGAGAGGAGGCTCGCCGTGAAGGAGTTGGTGGACACCGACGACGGTGCCGTCACACTGACAGCAACGGAGGTTACGCCTTCCGTGGCGTCGACTGCCGGCGGCACACCGTCCAAGCGTTGAAGGCCTGTGGCCTTGAGTATCTCGATGTTCTTTGCCTCGGTCTGTAACTCGTGCTCACCGTGTGCGAAGGCACAGCGGCCAGCGTAGGGGCACTCCTCGCCCTTCAGGTAGAATTGGCACAAGCTCGTCTTGTACTTGGACGGCTTCACCTCGGCGTGCTTGTTTGCCTTCGGCATCTTTGGGCGTGTGGGTACGTGTGCGGGCGACGGTAAAAGCACAAACAAAGAAAAGAGCTGCAGAGAGGAACTCCGGACAGGACTGAGAGTCAAAAGGCGAAAAGAAAATAACAAAAGAAAAAGAAAACGTGGGTACACTGATGGAGAGAGGTGCGAGAGAAAGAGCTGTCAGGGAGGCGGGGTGTGTGCATACAGGCAGAGAGAGAAGGGAGGGAAATGCACGCAGCAGCCCACGTGGGGCGTGCACGGAAGGCGTGGAGAAACAGCGAAGAGGAGGGTAGAGAGATGAAGTGTGTTGACTTTGTTTTTGGGGGGAATGAAAAAAGAAAAAGAAGAGAGAGCCCGCATCCTCGTGTGAGCAGCCCAGAAAGGGACGAGAGAAGAGGATGAGAGGTGGTGGTGGAGCGGGGTTCTCGTGCTTCACCAAGTGGTGAAGGCGGAGTCAGCGCATTCCACGCTGAAAAGCACCCCTTTCCCTCTTTCTCCGTATCTCCCCCACCCCCGCATTCTTTTTATAAAAGGTAAAGGTTGTATGGGAGAGGCGAGACACGGGCAACGTGGCGCAGTGTTCCCGAAGAAGCACCGCTGACCTTCGCGCACATGCACACATCCACACACACAAACCCTTCCAAGTCGAAGCGCCCGCGACGCGGACGCGCCTCATACAGCGACTGGTTAGAAGGGACCTTTTTCTGTTTTTTTTTTCTCTTTTGGTTTCTGCGTTGTACACTAGTCTATTGATTCGGTGTACGCAGTGGAGAAGCGTATCTTTGCAAGCAATACGAGCACAAGGAAAGAGAAAAGAAATTAAAAACAGAAAACACACGCACACACATGTCACATCCGCAGAAGTGTCGTATGCAATTTTGCCTAGAAACAACGCACAGAAGCACGCAAGACAACGACAAAACTCACAAGATGTGAAAAGACAGAGGAAAACAGAAAACGGACGAAGGGTGGCCGTGCGAGTGGAGCACGCAAAGAAAAAAAACCTGCCGTGATGACGGCTGACTCCACAACGGTTGCAAACACAGAGCTCGCACTTACGCGCTACCTTGTGTGTCAACACACGAACTCCCTGTCAGATGAGTGGACCTCACAGCATCTCCTTCGCTTAATGTTCCGCATCGTTGGAGAAGCTTGCACTGTAACCCTTTTTTTTGTATTTTTTTCCTCTAATTCCTCTTCGCATGTAAGAAGAAAAGAAAGCAGAGGAAAAAAGTCAGCAAGACATGAAGAAAAAAAAACGATGAGCGCAACTCTTGTTGATTCAGAAAGCAGAAAATGAAGAGACGCCTTTTTATGCCGCTAACTTCTTTTGCTTTTGTTTTTTCAATAGCTTCGAGGGCATACCTGGAAGGTACGCAACTTCGCCTTCGTTGCGGGCAAGGAACATTTAAAGGGACTTTTTACTTTGGCAAAAAAAAAAAATAAGAAGACGAAGGTATCGAAACAACTCAGGAGTTTATATCTCAATAAAATACACAGAAAAGAGAAGGTGGAGTCTGAAGCGGGACGAAGTGCGACTTAGTTGGAGCTTACGCGATAACCAGCGCACTACACACATACACACACACACACACACACACACACACACATAGATATACACGTACATACGTACATATGAACATGTGTGTGCTTTGGGGAGTGAGGACTTCCGTCTTTCCTCATGAAAACCCCCTAAACTGAGCAGTACATACTCAAAAAAGAAAAGAATGAGCTGAGTCACCTGCAGAGGAGACGATGGGCCTCCTCTGTCGCTTTCTCTTTTGCTCTTTGATTTTCGCGTGGTCTGTTAGCACTTCAACAAAATAAAATAGAGAAAACCTCATTCACGCTGGGGAGCGGGAGTGACATCATCGAAACGACTGTCCCCCCTGCCTGTACAGCTTTACTTCTTTTGTACTCCATTTCTCGACCTAGCGTCACTGTGGCTGGGGAAGTGTTGAGTTGATCGAAAGAGGGAGAGGGGACACTTGTAAAGAGCCCCTCGCACTGCCGCAGCGGTGGATGCGGAACTGTTTCGCGATTGCGTCTGTATGTACGTGTGTGTGTGTGCGTGCACGCACACACCTGCGTGATGTGGCACGGCAGTTATCCGCCGAACCTCACATGAGAAGCAACAGATAACACAAGAGCGAACAGCTCCACCTGCACATACACACACACACAAACAAATAACAAAAAATATATATATAGCTTCCTGATGGACAAAAGTCAGAAGCCGACGTCCGCATGCGTACGAGACGAAGACAGCTAAAAAAAAAGTGGCCTGCTTTTCACTCCTACTCCTCCTCTGTGCGCATTATTTTTCATTTGGCATAACTTCAGTTGGGCTGGTTTTTACGATTCGCTCGGGAAGCGGAAGCACGTCCCCCTTTTTTGTTGGTTTGCTGCACTCTCCTGTCATGGGGCAATTCACTCAGCACACGATGAATGAACACACGCAGGGGCGTACCGCGTAACGACGGTGGCTGGCAGTGACAGTCGTAAAAAAAGAAAATAAGAGAAAAAAGACGTGTTGATGCCCACTGTGCAGTGCTGCCTGTCGTAATCGTACAGAAAAAAAAAGAGCTTTTATCTTCGGAAGAGCGAGGTTTCTCATTTATTTATATTCTCCTTCTGCTCATGGCAAAGCCGTGGGTGCCGTGAAAGAGGGGGGAGGGGGAGAGGCGGTGAGAGGCACCGAAGCAGTTCTTTGTTTGCAGCATGCGAGACTTATGACCCGCACGTACAGACATTTTTTTTTCTTCCTTCTTTATAACTCATAACCCCAAAAACAGAGGAGGTGTATAGAAATACATGTTAAAAACAGAAAAGCACTTTAGCAAACCAACGAAAGAAAAGAGAGAAAAACAGTCGAAATAGCAGTAGCAAAAATAGTCACCGTCGAAGAAGAGCGTATGTGTGGTGGACCACGACCGTCTACTCGCCGCCTCCAGCCTTCCACTCCCTCACAGACAGACACGAATGTCCCATGCTCGCTGCACGTCGCATGAACGTCTTGCCAGCGTCATGACCATGAAAGGGTGGTTACACGATGCCAACTGCACGCACGCAGGCACACATACATACACACCTCTCACAAGGTCAGACACGCACGGCAGCGTCCATACAAAGCTGCACGGCGCGAGCACGTGCAAATAAAGAAATGAAAACAACCGAGAAGTTCGAAAAAAAAAATGTCTGCTGCTTAGGAGAGGTGAGCTGAGAAAAGACAGGCGGCAAGGCGCCTCCCTGCATTGGCGGCCTGTCATCAACGGCGAGGGCAGTCATGGTCCTCCGAGCCTGCTCAACATCGACAGCACGTCGTGCTCGTGCTGGGTCGCGTGCTGAAGTCGCCCGCCACGGGGGCAGCGGTGACGCTCTGCAGCTTCGCGAGATGCAAGCCTCTCAGGTGCAAAGGGATGTAGTGAACCTTCTCTCCTGCAATTGCAGCGACCCTTCCCTCGTCAGGGAGGCTGCTGGACAAGACGCCGTACTTCGCGGTGGAGGAGGGGGCCGCCGTCGCAAAAGTTGACTTGTGCGTTGCCGCCAACAGGGGTGGGAGGGCGAAGGAGTCGCACATGCAGTTCGCTTTGTCGAGGCAGTAGCAGTGACGGGGCTGGACAGTCGCGGCAGTCATAAAAGGTGTGAGGCGCAGCGAACGCAGCGTCTCAGCACTCTGCGTGTCCTCCTCACTCTCCGAGTCGTTGGAGGACACGTGTTGGTGCTCTGTGGCGGTGTCGCTCGACACCGCCTTGGTGTCCTCAAGAAACTCCAGCACAGAGTGCACCTTCAACGGGACGTCATCCGTGAAGTCTTCGTACTCCTCCTCTTCAAGAAAAACACACGTGGACATGACTCGCTTAAGGAGATAGGCACTTTCTGTTGTTTGAGCAACTCTTCCCTCTGCTGCCGCTGCTGATGTGGGATGTTGCGTGAGATCGTACGTGCCTGTAGGAGAAGGCGAGTGGTGACAACAAAACGTTGAGACGGCGAGGAGAAGGACCCTAGCAACGGTGGGACGTGTCTCAGTGAACAAAAGAACAGGAAAAAAGAAGCACGAGAACAGCGCTCCAACACTGGAAGGCGTTGTTCTTTTTTTCTTTTTTAGATAACGAGCACACACAAAAAAAAGGCAATAAGAAAGAAGGGGGAGAAGACTAAAACGAGAGAAGCTGATGCAAAATCAGCAGTGCGAACACGAATACTACAGGGATAACAGTGGGAGTGATGTGCGACCTGCTCACGTTCCGACTTACTGGGTGGTTGAGACGTGTGTGGTGGAATCTGAAAAGACGCTCCATTGAGGGATATCCGAATCGGTAAGTACAAGTAAGAAAGGCGCGAAGAGAGACAGGCGGGGTTGTAATGAGAGCGTCCGGGGGAAAGGGGGAGGGTGCCGCAGTGTCAACGACGTGCGGAGAGCGTGTAAGACACAAAGGGAGGGAGAGCACGACACAGAAGCACCTTTTTCTATCTTTTCTGACAGCACATAGATCGATGAGGCTAGCTGCGTTGTCGGGTGTCGGTTCTCTGCTGTATGTCGGCAGTTGACGAGTCAAGCGACGCCAAAACACGTTGCTTTTCTTTTTTCAGATTGAACGGGGGAAACAAACGAACAAAGGAAGAAGAAAACAAGGCTGCTTCATACGTAGCTTTATGCTGTCACAGTCGCTTGGTCGAAATGGTGCTGGTACTGCCAAAACCACAACAGTATATGTAGTTTAAAGAAGAGAGAGAGTGATTGCAGCGTTGATCTCACAAATCCACAAATCAAACAAAAACGAAGATGGGAAGGAAAACAGAAAAAAAAACGCCAAACAGCACAAAACACACGAAACAAATCAAGAAGCTGCAGAAGAACTCATCAAGGAGGAGGCAACGACTCCGCAACACCCCCGTCGCCACCGACGTGAGTGAGTGAGTAAAGAAACAGGGAGAGGAGGGAGAAACGGGAGGACGAAGCACAAAAACAAAAACGTCGAGCAGGAAAAGAAAGTGAAAAAAAAAGAGACCTGTAGATCGTTAGCAACAACACTTGGAAAAAAAAAACGCACAGGCACCCGCATCCACCAGCAGCAGCAAAACTGCAACGGAAATAGCACGCCACAGATTATATTACAATGACAATAAATCACTGCAAGACGATTCGCCAAAGCCGAACCACGAAGACGGCTGTTCTTGCTACATTATGCTGGTTTCAGCGCCCATCATACACACACACATACACAAGTGCACTCTCGCTCTCTCCGCACAGCTTCTGTTCTTGGGGTTGTTCGGTCACCTTGCCACACGTCCGTTGTTGTTGTTGTCTTACTTGTCTTTGCTGTTGTTGTACAGCACACGCCCGCCCACCTGATGGTTTTTTTTTTCCTCGTCGCCTTCACCTTCAGAGATGCACCACACACTCACCGCAAGCTCTACCGCTCGCTGCTACTCTGAAGCCGCAGCGCCTCCGTGAAGCACCGAAAGGAGCGGAGGATGCACAAAGCAGAAAAAAAGAGACGAAAAACGTGTGTGGCTCCTCCTTTCTCGCCTCCCCCCCCTGCCTTTCCTCGCCCGTGGGAGCCGCGCAACCGTCGCAATGGGACCCCACTTTCCGATACTCGCCTGCCCCGCATCTCTGCCTTCCGATGTCAAGATGGTGTGAGAGAAGGGATATGCTGCAGCACACGACACCTTCCACAGCTGCCACTATTTACGCTCCCACCTTCTCTTTTTTTGTTCTACGCGGTGGTGGCTGTTCTGCTTTCTGCTGTTCTTTCTGTTGTTTGATTTTTCTTCTCGCGGAAGGTGTGTGGGCGAGCGGCTGCGCCTTACAGCGTCAGTGAAAACCCAGCAAAACAGCCCGTAAGATCATCGCAGCGGAGGATGCACAGAAGAAAACAAAGCAGTCGTCGTCGAAACCACAAGGCGCATCCACGCACGCAAAGAGAGAGACAGAGAAAGAGAAACCGACAACAGCAGCAGCCAGAAAACAAAAACTCAAGAACAAAAGTGGTGCAGCCATCAAGGATGAGACAGGCTTGTCGTTCTCTCACGCAACTCCTTAAATGCAGTACTCCGCATCATCATCCGACACCTCCGGCACGAGGACGGAGTACTTCTTCCGGCCCGGGTTGAAGCGGACGTCAACACCGAGGTCGAGGTTGCTGCTGGCCATGTTCGGACTCTCCGGACTGGTCGCGCACACGTGCGCCGTCGCCGCACCCTCCGACTCCCCATTCGAGAGTGTCGAGCCGGCCAGGCTGGGCTGCGTGGCCGCTGCTGCCGTCGCACCACCACCGGCGGCGTTGGCGGTGGTGATGTACACCAGCGTGTTCTTCTCTGCGCAGTAGAGCAGCACGGAGCCCGACCCCGCCTCCGCAACGCAGGAGCTCTTAAACTGGTTTGTCATTACAGGGGCACGTCTCCGCGGTGGGGCGGGCTTGCCGCCAGCTCGCGAGACCTGACACACCACCGGTGGTCTGCGCTTTCCCTCCGTCAGCGTCGTCTTGGGCTTCGTCTCGCCCCCCATGAGCACCAGCGTGGAGTTCAGAGCAGAGGTGACGGGCTGGTTGGTGGGCGGGAGATAGGGGGCCGCGTTAGGGATGGCACCCACCGCCTCCTTTATCGTTGGCGCAGTGGAAGGCACGGTGGTGGCCGTCTCTGTGATGCTGCCTCCGGAGTACGGGGACGACTTCTCTTCGACAGCCGCGGCCGCAGAGGAGGACGTCGTCGTCATCGTTGCCGCTGTCGCTGCGGGGGTTGTGGTGTTCTCCTCCCTCGCCGTGTGCAGCCAACGCTCCAACGCACCTGTCCAGTCGAAGTCACCGCTGATGCTAACGTCGTCGTCGTCGCGGGTGGTGCCCCGCTGACGCACCAACTCTTCCAGCGGGATGGTGGTGTAGCTCGACCCGCCGATCCCAAGGCCGGATAGCAGCGCGTTGTAGTCGCACCCGCTGACGTCATCGCCACCCGTGGCGATGGGCAGCGCAGACGTGGTGAGAGGATCGCGAGACCCACCGGCAGGGCCCCACAACGCATCACCGATAGTCTTACGGCTGACGGAGGACACGTCGTTACTGGGCTGGTGGTTGCTGTTGATGCTGCTGCTGCTCAGAGGGATGTGCACTACGGTCGGCGGCACAGGAGACGTCGTCAGCAGCTGGAATGAAGTGCCACCACCAGCACCGGCTACGCTTTGCGGGGTCGCTGTCGATGCCGGCGTGTGCCTAACACCTGTTGTGCCGTTCACCAGCACCGGCGAAGTCGGCTCCACCGTTGTCTGGGGGTAATAATTCTTGATATTGCTCGGCACCACGAAACCGCCTGAGCCTGACTTGTGCGGGACAACAATGAGTCGGGGCTGCTGTTGCTGTTGCTGTTGTGGTTGCTGCGGAGGGGACTGGGAGTGAGACTGGGGCGGGGTCGGTGGCGCGGAGGGGTTCTCGCCATACTTGCGCATCTCTGGCGCGAGGGTGGCAGAGGCCGGCGTTGTCGTCGTGGCAGCCAGCATGGGTGATCCGTTGAGCGGTACACCTGCCGCTGCCATGAGTCCGTAGACGTACTGCGGGGAGGCGACCTCCGCTGGGGGCACCGATGCTGCGTTGGTGGTGTGCCGGCCGTGTGTGTGGGCCATCGTGTTGCTGCTTACGACGTGCCGCATCGCCTGCCGCGGACGCCGCTTGGCCTCCTCGCCGACGGACGTGTTGTTGGCGCCGCCTACACTCTCACTCAGCGGCATGGGGCTGCGGGGCAGGGAGCTCTGCGGTGTCGGTACGGACTGCGACAGCGCTGGAGAAAACGTCGACGGCAGCGGGCCTGTGGCAGTCGTCGTTGCGTACGGCATTGGGTTCTGCATGTGTGGCACGACGTTGATGGCATGGTGGTTGTTATTGATGTTGGAGAAGGGGTGGTTGCCCACGGTGGGGATGTAGTAGGGCATGCCCGGCATCGCAGAGATGCCGCCGTAGGCCATGCTCAGATCACCGTACAGAGCGTAGGCCGTCGGCGGTGGAGAGGCCACTGACAAGTTGTATGCAGCGGACGGCATCGGCCCTGCGCTGTGCATTGGAGGTGGCGGAGGCGGCGGTGGTGGTGGCAGCAGCGGCTGCGTGCGGCGTTCACGCTGGGGTCTACATCGAGCGTGAGCTGCTTCTGTTCTCCCACCCGGGATGCTGTGCGTGCTACTCACCGCAGCCGCACTGCTCGACGCATCCATGCGCGTCTTCTTCGCCTTGCGCTTGGCATTCGCCGCACCGTTCGCGATGTTGGAGTCCTGGTGAGCAGGTTTGCCATTGCTGAGTTTGTCGTTACTTTTCTCTGCAGCACCGCTGCCGTTGCCGCGCTCAGAAGCCTGCGAGCTGGTCGGCGAGGAGGTGGCAGTGGCTGCGGTGGCCGCCGGTTGCGTGGGCGAGGCGGCAGTGGTGCTGCTGCTCTCCTTTGGCTCTGTGCGCAGCTCGCTCTCACCGTGGGCGAAGGCGCACTTGTCACCAAACGGACACCCCTCCTCGCTCATGAAGAACGTACACATGGACGTCTTGAACTTGGAGGGTTTCACGATGTCGTGGCGGCGGTTCTTCGTCATGTTGTCAGCTGACCGTTATTTAGATGGTGTTGTTTGTTTGTTGGGGGATGTTGTTTCCCGGCGACGGCACATGAAAGATCCACGTGGAGTGCGTCGTGGCAACAGACGTGGCGATGCCCGACACCGCAGCACGAGAAAGGAGGAGAAAGAGGGTTGTGAGCGCAGTCGAAGAAAAAGGGAAGGAGGCACAGACGAGCGCAGTACAAAAACAGCACAGGCACACAAGCACACAGTAGAGAAACCCAAAGCCAGCGGTCAACAATAAGAGAGAAAAAAGACGCGGTGAAATACACACTCACTCTCACACACACAAGCGCATACCCCGCACACCCAGGCCACACTTACGTGCGTCTGCGAAGCACCGATGCGTCACAACTCCGCCTGTTACCTTACAGAAAAAAAAAGAATGAAAACAGAAAGAAACACTAACGACAACAGCACGTTACTTTGGGATAGCAGTATGAAAGACACAAGCAACTGAAACAAAGGGAAGACGACAACAGCAACGAGTGATACTCCCTTCACTAAAATCTGTACGTATGCGTATGCAGATGTGTATGTATATGTGGGGCTGTGCTTTTGCTGTTAATGCAGCTCTCCTCGTTTCGCCACGTCAGAAGCCTTTACAAGCAGCGATTCGCCGCGAACGCGAAAAGGAAGGAGAGAATACACAAAAAAAAATGTGCCTGTATCTGTAAAATAAACGTGCCGGTCCTCAGTACGGTGAACACCTCTCCCCCGTGTGTGTGTGTGTGTGTTTGTGCGTATCGTAAAGCAGGGGAACGTTACGCAAGCACCGGGGAAGAAAGCGTAGGAGAGGAGGGAGCCCACGCAGATGAACAACATCAATGCACACACACAAATATGGTGGAGAGCATAGAGAAAAGAGAAACAAATGAAGAGCCGAGTACATGGAAGAGGAGAAGGGGGAGAAAAGAGGAAAGGCGAGACCCAAAGGCACTTTAACACTAAGGATGATGCCACAGAGAGCTCCCACCATTGCAAAGTTACACAACGCCCACCTCCGTAACGTCAGCGAACGCGCAAAAACGGAATCCACAGCTGACGCTACGGGACACACTGCAGCGCTTCAGGAGTCGTTCAGAAGGCCCCGTGCTTCCCAAATGCGGCACTGGAACAATGGCGGTCAGCCAACGTGCACAACACTGGAAGACTCTCCAGTCTCCTGTCTCCTCCTCATCTTCCTGCAACTGCAGCCCAAGGCGCAGGCACCTGCTTTCCTCTTCAGAGGGATGACTCTGTACTTCTTGGTGGTTGTCTTTTCTCGCGGAACGCGTCCACGTTTAGTTCCTTTTATTTTCTTGTTTTTTATTATTGTTTTGGGGGGCTCGTTACTTACGCTTAGTACGCATTCTATTCGTTACTGGAGGCCGGAGAAAAAAATCAGCGACAACAACAACAACAGGTCAAACCCAAAACAAAGGCTTCATTGTGGAGTGAAAGAAGGGGAGAGGGGGGTGAAGTAGAGGGAAGGCATGGCGGCAGTGACAGTACGTCGCAGTGGCGGCGTAGGGCGAGTTCACCTTGCCTACTCCTTTTGTTTTCTCCTCTGCGTGTGGATGTGAGCGGGTTGGGGGTGTGGCTGGTTGAAAAACAAAGGGGCAGACGTACCGTGCATTGAGTCCTGCTGCTGCTTTCACTGAGTCAGCGCATACGCAAACACACACACTGACACACAAATCAAGGGAAAAAGATGGAGAACACTCACCACAGCCTGCATCGATACAGTGCCTCTCCATCCCCACACACACACACACACACAGAGAGAGAGAGAGAGACACAGAGACACCACATCACCACCGTGGCGCTCAGCTACGTCATTTCCTCGCCTTCACTTCAACGCAGCTTCGCCTCTTGCCCCTCCCCTTTTCGCGCCGCCACCGATTACTTGAGGTCGATGATCATAATCGTCATGTTATCCGTGCCTTCCGCCGTCGCTGGACCACCCTCCGGGGCGGCACGGGCGAGGCAGCGGTCGCACACAGCCTTGCAGATGTCCACGTTCGTCATCCCATCCGCCTTACGCGCGTTGATGAAGCCGATCAGCTCGTCGTTGCTCAGCACATCGAAGATGCCGTCGCAGGCAATCGCCACGTATGCGTCGCCCCCACCGCGCTTCGTTGTGACGACACCCGGCACCGGCACCACGAGCTGCTGAGTCGCATCACGCTTCGTGTCCTTCTTATACACGAAGTCGCCCATCGCACGGCTCATGGCGAGCTGGCCATTCACACGGTTGTCCTGCACGAAGCCGCCGGCGTCCTCGATGCGCGTCTTCTCCTCCTCCAGGTTGGGCTTGTGATCGTACGACAGGTCGAAGGCGGCGGTGTCGCGGCACAGCACGGCGCGCGAGTCGCCGACCCACGCACACGTGATCTCCTCTGGTGAGATGTATACCGTGACGGCTGTGCAGCCCGAGCCACCCTCGCCGAGCGCTGTTCGCAGTTTCGCGTCGACGTCAAGGAAGGCTGCCTCGTAGCTGATGTGGTGGTGGTGGTCTCCCTCCTTGCTGGCGTGTTTGGCGAACGTCTTGGCAAACAAATCACCCGACAGCTTCGCCGCCTGCGCGCCGGAGTGGCCGTCGAAGACGCAGAAGAGGCCCTCCTGGCTGTGCTGGTTGCCAGAGGGGAAGGTCACGTCGATGAGGTGGGCATCCTCCATCTGCGCGCGCCAGCCCTGCATCTCGCCCACCGCGACGTCGAAGTGCGGGTTGTCGGTGCATGTCTCGCTATGGAAGTCCGTGACTGGCTTGGTGCCGAAGGGCCGCTGCGCCGCCAGGAGCTCGGAGAGGAGCTGCTGCAGCTGCATGTTCTTCTGCCGGTTCAGCAGCGCCTTCTCAACGTCGTTGCTCTTGCGCTGCTCGGCGAGGTCGGCGTGCTTCTTGCGCTGATCCTCACGCTTCTTGGCCTCGCGGGCCTCCTTCTCGGTGCGCTCCTTGCCTACATGTTCCGTGCTCTTCGACAGCGTGGAAAGAAACTTCTCGAACTCGTCCTCTGCAGCCTGCTTTTTGGACTTGCCGTTGCTTTTGTGGCCGTTGCTGTTTTTATTGGCGTTCTTACCCTTCGGCGGCATCTTCACTGCTTCCTGCCTTGGATTTTGGTGAGAGGAAAGGCAAGGAGACGAGACGAGATAAAGTGCGCGACGAGTCGGCAAAGGAGGGCGAAGATGTGACGTGGACCTCCAACGAGAGAATCAAAAAACAAAAGCAGACAGGAGTAGCGTCTGCTGCGGCTGAATTCGCAGTCGGGGAGAGACGCTGCTGTCGCCTGTTTTTTTTTGCTTTTCTTTACTGCGGGGGAAGGGCACACGCTTGAGCGGCCTGCGGGTTTGCACGGACACGCCTGGCAGAGTTAAAAAAAAATCTAAAAAACTGAAGTATGGCGCTGCGCCAACAAAAGCAATGCAAATGTATATAATAAAGAGCGGAGTGACAGGAGCGCGGTGCCGCAGACTGCGTGGGTGAGCTTGCGAGTGGTTATATAACGATATATGTAGTGACGAGGAAAGGAAGCGACGCGCACTGAGAACGGCAACAGAAGAGAGAGAAGAAAAAAAAGACCAACGTAAAGAACACTTCAGCCACGCAGCAGTGGCGGTGCAGCGTCAGACGGCGACTCGCCGTGTCACGAGAGGGAGCCCGCCGTTGTTTGTTCAACAACAGATGTGAAGATGAAAAGAAAGAAGGACAGAGAGAGCGTGAGGAAGAGTTTGTGTGACCTGCATAGTCTTTAGACAAACCAAAAGTCAAAGTCAGCGAAGACAGCACACTAAAGAAAAGCGTCGTGGTGCACAGAGACTCTGGCAAATGAGAAGAGATGAAGAGCCGTTCACTCCCTTGCTACACCCCCGACCCTCCTCTGCCCCTCTTCCCTGATGAGAAGGGGGAGGGAGTAGAAAATGAGGTGTCGCCACTGGATCTCCACGGCGTCGCTGCGTGAAGTCGCGTTCGCTGCCATGTCAACAGGCGAAACGAGGACCACGACGAAGCGTTGATGCACGCTGCCTGAACCGGGTGCCCGCCCTCGCCTCCACAAATGGACGTGCAGCGAAGTAGTTTATAGCTGAGACGAATAGAAGCACAGGCGCACGCACAGCGGCGGCGATGACCATTGTGTGTTGGGTCGACCACGACGACGACATAGTGCAGGCTAGAAAGAAGAGACACCAGATGAAGGCAGCACCGCGTGATCGTTACTCCGGTTCCACTTTAGTCTCTTTTGCGCACTTCCTACCCGATCAGGTTCTATCTGTTTTACGCGTCATGGTGCGTCGATCGCACGTACGCTTCAGCACGACCAAAAATAAAATTAAAAAGCAATACCACCCACACCGCATATACCCACACAGAAAACCCAACAGCATCCCGCAGTCAACGCCCGTCGCCGAAACACGCCACTAAGGCGGCTGCACGCAACCTCAACACATCTGTATATATTGAAGAACAACAAGGGAAGAGCGCGCTGGCGCACAGAGAGAGCGCGCGCTCCCGCTGGTGTGACGACGAGCGGGACGGCAACAGCACATCAGAAAGAAAGAAAAAAAAACGAAATAAGCAAAGAGGATAAGAGCAGCGATCATACAGAGAATTGAATACCACAGAAAAGAAAGAGAAACAGAGAGTGTGAGAGAGAGCAAGCGGCAACGAACGACGTGACACTGCCCGCAATGGCGCACACTGCCCCCCCCCTCCCTCCTCCTCCTCCCCCCTCCTCGTGCTACCGTGAACACGAAGCACGCGTGGGGCCTCGATTAACCGCACGGAGCAGCAAACCAGCTTCACACCATACCGCCTCTGCAAAATTTGTCCGACAAGAGATACGGCAAGCACGTGTGCTTCCCTGGTCTAACGTGGGAATGCGACAGCGTGCCTCGTCGCCGCAGCAGCAGCCACGAGAAGAAACAAACAGCAAAAAGCCGCTCACGCGTGCGGGTGGGCAGCACTACCACCATCGCTGCTCCTCTCTTCTGTGGAGAGTCGCGGCCCCGCTGTCCCGCTTGCCCTCGTAGCAGAACGAGAGCCGGAGGGCATTGCATCGGGCTGCGAGGGATGCACCGTCGCAGATGCTTGTTGTCGCTGCTGCTGCTGTTGCTGTTGTGGTGGGGAGCTCTGTTGACGGTGTTGGGCCTCCCGCTCCTGCTGCTGCAACAAGTCGGAGGTGTAGAGCGGCATCAGGAAGGGGTGCTGCAGCGCATCGCGACAGCTCATCCGCTCCTCCGGCCGGTAGCGCAAGAAGCGCGCGATGAAGTCGTAAAACTCGCGGTACGACTTTTCATCGTGGCCGGGTGTGTCGAGGCGACGCCCGCGTGGGCCGCCCGTCGTCACGCCAATCACACTCTCGAGGCTGCGCCGCTCCGGCACCGGCTCCTTCAGCTGGAACCCGCTCGCCATGCTTCCGTAGTAGAATCGATTCGCCTTGGGTGACGCGGCGATCATCTCATCCGGGATGGGGCCCAACGTGCACTCAAACTTCGCCAGCTGCGCCGCCTCGGTGCGACCGTCGAAGAGGGGTACGCCGGTGTGCAGCTCTACCAGCACGCAGGCCAGCGACCAGCGATCAATCGCCGTGCCGTACTCTAAGAACAGAATCACCTCTGGACTGCGGTAGAAGCGGCTTTGGATGTAGCGATGAAAGCGCTTCGCGGTGTAGCAGGCGGAGCCAAAATCGATGAGGCGGATGCCGCTACGGTTTTGGTTGCGCAGCAAAATGTTCTCCGGCTTCAGGTCGCAATGAATGATCGGGTGCGGCTTCTGCGACTCGAGCTGCAGCAGCGTGTGGGTGAGTTGGTAGGCAAACTTCCGCACGAGATCCAAGCTTACACCGTTGAAGCGAGTGCACTTAATCAGCTGGTACAGGTTGAAGCTCAGCAGCTCAAAAACCAACACGAGGTGGCCCTGCCACTCAAATACCTTCAGTAAGCGCACCACGAGGTGATTCAGGGCCGGGTTCTCGTTCAAACGCAGCAGGATGTCTAGCTCTAACTTCGCCTGGCTGCGGAAGCTCGACCCGCGCCGCGTAATTTTCATCGCCACCGCTTCCGACCGCTTCTGATCGAAGCCTCGTATTACGGTGCCAAAGCTGCCCTTGCCGAGCACCTCCTGTGCGATGTAGCGCTGGAAGATCACCTCGCCAGGGAGGAAGAGGTAGTGGCCGTCCTTGTCGTCGTAGCCGTTGTTGTACTTCGGCCCAGGCGACTCGAGCCGCCGCTGCGCGCAGTACTGCGCATTCACCTTCTTGTACAGCTCAAGCAGGTTGGCGCTGAGAGCCACAGCGGGGCGGGCGTAGGGATCTGCCGTGCGTTCCTCCTTGTCCTCCGTCACCGTTGCTGCCGTGCCACCACCACCACTGCCGTTGACGCTCCCTGGCTTGACGTTAGCGTCAGCGGAGGGCGGTGGCAGCTGTGAAAGAGGCGGAGGTGCCATTGGTGGGAAGGACGAAGCGGCAGCTGCAGCTGCAGCGGGTGCGGCAGACAACGCGGCTGTTTGTGCACCGCCGTTGCTAAAGTTGGTCCGCGTGTGGCTGGGAGGCAGCCCTACAGGGCCACCTACTGAAGAGGCAGGAGGGAGTCGTGTGGGGTCGCGCGTCGGTGCCGCGCTGCTAGACGTCACACAGGTGGCAGAAGCGGAGGGGGGGACCGTCGTGACTGCCGCAGCCGCAACGGTGTTGGTGCTGGTGTTGTGACTGGTAATGTGTGTCGGTGCGGCTGCAGCCGAGGCCGTACTCGTCACGAGTGGCGACGATGACGACGGTGATAAGGTCGTGTCGTTCGTCTGCGGTGCGTTGCCGCTCGCGATGGAGGAGGAGGCGCCCGCCTTTGAGGTGGACTGAGCGGAGTCCTGACGTGTAACGGCACCCATGGAGGGCGGGATGAGCTGGGCGCTGGTGGAAGGATCGGCGTGGCGGCCAGGACCGCCGGCACTGCCCACCGACGGTCCTTCTGTCGATGCACGGGCACCAGACGAGGAGGAGGGACGGGCACGCGTAGGGGGGGAGGCCGAATTCGCACCCGACACTGGGCCGGTGTTGTCTTGATGCTGATGGTGGTGACCGCTGCCGCCAGACAGCTGCGAGGCCGACGATACGCTGCTGTTACCATAGGTGCGACGCTCGCGTGCGGTCATCGTCGGCTCGCCCACTGCGGAAGGCTCGTGGAAGGCTGAGACGGCGATCGTCTCCGGTAGCCGCCAGCCAGCGGAGGCGGAGGAGGAAGTCGAAGGTGGGGGGTGGACGGTGTTGGACGACACCGCCTCGACCTCCATCTCGTACGGCGCGTGCGTCTCCGTGTCTGCTTTTCTATGCAACGTGGTGGTGGTGGTCTTCGCTGTCTGCCCTGCCGCCGCCCTTGCTGTGTCAGACATCATCGTCTATTCTGGGTAGAGGGGAAGAGCACAATCAAAGCGAAAAAAAGCAAGCACACGTGTGTGTGTGTGTGTGTGTGGAGGGGAGAAGAGCGAAGGTTTTCGTCACCCTCCGATGCAGAGCAGGTTGGAATGAGCTGCCACCGAAGACACGCGCGTTCGATGCAAAACTCAATAAAGAGAAAGGAGGCAGACGCAAAAAAAAAAAAGAGAGAGGGAGACGTGATCAGAGGAGCGAGTGAAACACACTGAGTAAATGATACGTTAGGCCGCGACGAAACGAAGTGGGGCCAACAAAACACGCGTCGATGCACCACAGCTGATAATAACAATACACAGTAAAGAAAAAAAAAGAGAGAGAAGGGAAAGCGGGGGGAGATAAAACACCTCTCGCGGCCGTGGTAGCTGTGTATTACTTGATGTGGCGAATATAACTCTTGCAGCAGGTATATATATATATATGTGTGTGTGTGAAAACGAGGAGGAAGAGAAAGGAGAGGGAGGAGGGGACATGTGATGGGTTTTGTCGTTGCGCAGTTATCGAGACAAACCAGCGCCAAGGAGGTGAGAAGAGTAGGAATGGCAACAACGACGGTGCAAGGACGACGCAGCTGCATCCCTTACTTTATGAGTTTATTTGCTTGATTGTAGTTCAGGTCGTCTCCTCAGTGGTGATTAATTTCCCACCCCTGCACCGAATCACAGTAAGCGCATCGCTCAGGCACACAGAAGACTTCCCCCTCCGTCTTATCACAAACAATCCTCTGACAGTTCAGTTTGACTCCGCAGGGATTCACTTTCCACTTCCCCTGTGTCGTGGACGAGAAGCTTCAATGCAGCACTGCGGCACATGCGCGGGTATTTGCGTGCGTAAACACGTCCGTCTGTGTGCTTGTATTTTTTTTTGTCGCTATTTGTGGGTGTTTTCCGTGTGCGTTAGAAGAACCCACCACAGCGACACAAAGTCAAGAAACTAACCAGCACGATGCTCTCTTTTTGTTTCCTCTTTTGAGGCGAGAAAGAGAGAGAAGTGGGAAGAAGATCATTTAAAGAAAAGAAAAAGACCGCCGGGGGCAGGTGACCGCACTCAGTGAACAGCACTCCTTACAGGAAAAGCGAAGAGGAAGAGCAAGAGGTGGTCCCTTATACCACCACCTCGTTGACGAAAAACACAACACAACGCAATTCAGCACAGCGGTGCTGAGTGAGTCCCCCCCCCCCCCTCGGCCTAAAAAAAAGAGAGAAAAAGGATATAGATGGAGATGCCAAATTAACCCCCCCCCCACACACACACACAAAATAAAAAAAACAATAAGGGTGGGGGACTATATAAAAAAAAAAGCGCAGTGTCAACCGACACAGAAGCTTCCCATTGATAACACACAAAAGAAGACGGACAGCGGAGAGGACGACAGCAGAACAGCGCAAACCACGAAAACAAAAAGCACAGAGAGAGAGGGGGGGCTATTTACATGCGTGCTGCACGACGACAACCGCGCCACCACAGCGTCCGCCACTTGCGACAGCGAAGCGCCTCCGCAGTTGATGTGACTCCAAAACAGTCGACAGGAGCATTGCGCCAGACTGTTCCTCACTACACTGCACATTCGATCTCGGAGTCGTGTGAGGCTATGCTGAGCGTTGCAGATTGCGTGGAGCTCGTCAGAGACAGAGGAGGCTGCGAGTGGTAGGCAACGCTGTGTTGAAAGAGGCCAGGTGGCATTGGTGGTGAAGGCAATCATGACATTCGCAGGTGACACCGCGCAGGGGTAGT
>OESO01000038.1:48367-88517 GCA_900240985.1 Crithidia bombi | reverse complement strand
TCGGACATCACAAGTCAAAGAAACTAACCAGCACGCTGCTTCTCTTTGTTTTCCTCTTTTGAGCGCGCGAAAGACGCGAGAAGTGGAAGAAGCTCATTTAAGCAAGAAAAAGGACCGGCGGGGGCAGTTGCGGACACTCCAGTGACAGCACTCCTTCAGGATAAGCGAAGAGGAAGAGCAAGAGGTGGTCCTTATACCACCACCTGTTGACCGAAAAACCACAACACAACGCTATTCAGCACAGCGGTGCTGAGTGAGTCCCCCCCCCCCCTCGTCGGCCTAAAAAAAAAAGAGAGAAAAAGATAGAGATGACAACCTAACCCCCCACCCACACACACACAACAAAAAAAAAACAAATAAGGGTGGGGGATATAATAAAAAAAAACGGCAGTGTCAACCGACAAGAAGCTCCCATTGATAAACACAAAACGAGAAGAGAGAGAACAGCGCAAACCACGAAAACAAAAAGCACAGAGAGAGAGGGGGGGCTATTTACATGCGTGCTGCACGACGACAACCGCGCCACCACAGCTCCGCCACTTGCAACAGCGAAGGTAGATCAAAAGAAACAGAACAGAAGCGCCTCACAGTTGAGTGTGACATCCAAAAAGAAAGAAAGGAGGAGGGGGGCCAACCTGTTCCTACATATACATTCGATCCCGGAGTCTGTGAAGGATGATGCCTGGCGTTGCAGAGTTGCGTGGAGCTCCTCGAGCAGGGGAGGGGCTGCGAGTGGAAGGACCTGTGGAATGGCCACTGTGGGTGCCGTTGCCCGGTGACGGTAGCGACGGTACCTCGGTATCTTCGTCGAGAGCGAGGAGGCTGCGGGAACACTGTCGCAAGACGTACTCCAGCACACTCACAACCGCCTGTGGTACCGGCTGTGCACCGCCCTGCACGGCGTCATCGAGCGCGGCGTGCACGCAACCCATCATCGCTCGAAGGCCGTCGCTGGTCTCACGTCGCTCACACGCCTCACGCGCGCAGCGGACACGTAGGCGCAGGTGTGCCGCCGACAGCTCCTCCAGCCGACGCTGGAGGCGAACAAGCTCGTCGTTGCCGTTGTCGCGCGCTGCATGCGAGGCAGCCGTCGGCATGGAGTGTAGGGCACGCTGGGTGTATCGTCTGTTGCCGTCCCCACTGCCACTCGTCATGTTGACGTGCTCTGCAGCCTCCACAGTGACATCGATGTCGTTGTCGTGAGAGGCGGTACGATCCTCCTGCGTCAGACTTGTGTTGAGGATGCGATGAGTCCGTGGAGCAGACGTCACCGGCGAGTCTGCGGTGTGCATCGCTGAGCTCCTCAGCGGTGGTCCACGCGGGACAGCGTGGTCGTCTGGCCGAACAGCATCCTGTCGTGACTCCCCTAGCCTTTCGCAGCTCTCTACCTTGCTATCGTCAGCCACTGCCGTCGCAATGACTTGTTCGTCGTGCTGCACCTCCTGCGTGGTGTCGGTGGAAGCCGCGTCCAGATGCTCAATACGCGCTAGGGCGACGCCGTCAAGAGAAGCGTTCGCCACCTCGGTGCTACTCAACGCAACGCTGCCCACGCTGCTACGGTGGATTCCTGGGGTGCCCAAATTCTCCTCCTTGTCGGCAAAGGCAAGGGAAACAACGGCAGTCGCACGCGTCTCCGACAGCGGCGCGGCTGTCAGGTGCTCCGCTGCAATAGGCGACACAAGAAGCGACGACGGTGGCTTAATGCGCACGGCGGCCTCCGACGCCACCGCCGTGCTCATCGCGTCCCCCAGGGTGTCTTTGGAGGGAAGGGAGTGTGACACCCACTGCGTCATCTCCGTCGCGTACAGAAGAGACGTCTGCAGTGCCACAATGCGCTGTTGCTGCTGCTGAATCACTTCGAGCAGGTAGCGGTGCGACGGAGGCAGCGGGCTGCGAGGAGAGGTGAGGGGCAACGACGTCTCCGCCTGACGCCCGCCACTGCCGTTGTGGCTGTCTATGTGCTTTACGTACGGCGGCAACGGGGACAGGAAGGACGCCGCTGTCTCGCGTTGGTGTTTGCAGGTGGTGCGACGACTGCAGCTGGAGGTTGGCATGTCTGCGGCGATGGTGTGTGGCGTGGCGCCGTCGATAGAAGATGGAGCAGGAGAAGTCATGATGCTGATCTGGCCCGCCGTTGCCTGTGCGTCGCCGCTGCAATGGAGAGCAGTCATGTCACAGCAGCAGAAATAAGAGTTAAAATATATAGAAACGAAAAAGCAGCACGTCTTTCCGGAGAGCCACGGAAAGGAGGGAAGACAAGGGCAACGCAGACACGCGCGCGCAAACACACACACACGTCGGTGAAGCAGTTACCTTCTCTGGAAGCAGAAGGTGGATGTGAGGAGAGAGAGACCACACGAAGGGGGCGAACAGGAAGGAGAGGAGCCCAGCCTGATGATGCTGTGCAGCTGAAACCTGTTATGGGAAGAAGGAGGAGGTGGGGTGAAGCCGAAGAAAAAGAGAGCTCAAGTAAAGCAAGGGCAGATCACGTTGACCGAAGCCGTGTTTTTAACCGCGCCCCTTTTTGCATGCGAGGCGGCGTGTGTTTAGGATCACTGGAAGCGGGGGTGGTGCGAATGCCGACGGCTGCAAGCATCAAAGTGAAGTTCACGCCTTACTGTACGAAATCCATCCTTCTCTCCCCATGCACGAATTCGTCAAGAGGAAAGAAGGAGACAAAGAAAAGGCAGAATAGTGCTGTGCAGCGAATTTCTTTTCTCTTTTTTTTGTCTTTGCAGTTGATCTTTGAGGAGTTGGAGGGAGGCTGATGTTCGTCGCCGCTCTTCACCGCATCGCTGTCACGGACATCGTTGTCCCTGCCACCACATTTTGGGAAAGCGAAACCGAACAAGAAAACACAAACAGTTGATAAAAGGGTATACGAGTAGATATATAGAAAACCACTGCTACGAAGATGCGCATCGTCGTTCATGCATCGTCATGACCTTGCAGTAGAGAGAGAGGATCCTCTTAAAATACTGTTTTTTTTTTCTATGGCTGCATCGTCGCGGCACGCTTCACGAAGTCGCCATTTGGATCCGTGACCCAGCCCACCGCTGGGTACTTACTGCGCAGCCGCTCCTCCCACTCGTGCAGCGTCTGCAGATGACTCGGCGCGAGTGTCGTCCAGTCCGCGTTGATCTCGTCCCGGCCGACCACCACCTTGCCCAGCTGGCGAGAGCTGTCGCAGCCAGCAAAGGCGTTGTACGGCCCCTCTGGCCCATACCAGTCCAGTGACACGTTGTAGATGACCCCCTTTACCCCAACAAATGCCTCCGGCTTTGTGCGGCCATCGTACTCAGCGAGCTCCTCCACGGTGTAGGCACGCGGAACGAAGAGGTTTGTGCGCGGCTTCTCTGTCAACCGCTCACGGCGACGCAGCTGCAGCCGCAGCAGCACCGTGGCGACGAGGCCGACGACGACGCCAACGACGATGGCTATCTGTTTCACCTCCCCTCCTTTCGATGCTGCAAGAGCCGGCATTGTGATGTATCGCTGTTGTTATTGCTGTTGTTTCCCTTTATCTTCTTTTTCTCTTTTTGAGCGGTGACGCGGCCCCGGTACGGAACTGACCCTCAGCTGCGGCGGAGTTGTGTTGTTGTCGGCTTGGCACCTGCAGAAAGCAACAATGCAAGCGGTAGACGACAGGAGCAGAAAAAAAAAGGGTTGGCAGAGAGAGAGCAAGCAAAACGAGATGTAATGGCGAGAATAATGATCGTGGGTGCTTGGCAGCCACCTCCGACGTTTGAAGGGGAGACGTATACGACACCACCACACACAGCAGCAGTCGTACGTTGAGTTGGAGGAGATGTGCAGCAAAAAAGAGCGAGTGTGAACGAGAGAGGGGAGATGTAGAAACTCTATTTACGCATCTTTCCAAAAGAAAAACATGGTACAAAACACGCGTTGTATTCAAAGGGGGGATTCGATGCTACTTGGTGATTATCCTATCTGGGAGAAAAAAAAGTTGAGGTCACACGGTGATCAGCTCTGGAGCTCTGTCTTCGAATGAAGGGGGCGCGATGCTTTTGCTTTGTTGACGACGCAACGCTGCGGTGGGTGAGCAATAAGAACCTCTACGCAACAGTGCTACATAACCACCACAAGAGAGCCTTCGCTCTTCTTTCCCCTCTCCCCCCCCCACCTCAACCTTCTCATTGGAGCACCTACGCCAAGCCATTGAAAAGCACTAGAAGATAATACATTGGGACGAATTAGCAGCGACGAAAGCCCTGACGCCGCGGTACAATAAAAACACGCAGATGAGATATTCGAAAGCAAAGCACAAGGGAGTCAAAGTGCAGCGAAATTTAAAAAGAGAGAGAGCTGTTTGACAAGAATCGCATTGGATCGCAGGGGCAATCACAACAAGGCACACCGCCGTAGGCACTCTGGCTCAACAGCCCGCTGCAAAGCAGTTTAGAGGGCGAAATGAAAAGCAGATGCTGGCAGCCGCCTTCCTCATCATCCCCCACGCACGCTCTACTCGCAACCCGTTCGCTCCCTCAAGGATGAGCTGCTCTGCAGGTCAGGACAACGAGTACAGCAGAGAGAGCAGTGGAAGGGAAGGGGGGAATCATGGGCAGAGGAGCTACGGTCACAAACCGCAGCCCTATCCCTACGAGCTTACTCCCCTTGATGGACGATGCCGTCCACCTGCAGTTCACTCTCGAGACGCTCTACCGAGTAGGTCGGGGAGATGCTCAGCACAAACGCTTCGATGCACTTGGCCACTATGTAGCCCATTCTACGCGGCAGCGACACTAGGCCCTGCTGCCCTTCCGGTTTAAAGAGACGCCCAAGAAATGACGGCGCTGCGACGGTGCCGGTCTCGCGGCCGATCTTGCAGTTGCGCACAACGGCGCGCAGCACCGCGAAGATGGCAAAGATGATCATAAGTGCGATGACAAAGACTCCCCCGCCCTCGGACTGCGAGTACATGAGGCAACCTAGCAGCGCAAACTGCAGGAGATGCATGAAGTTCTCCGTTATGTGCTGCACCGCCCACTGGGCAGCGCCGCCCACCGCACCACCAGCGCGAGCCATCATCCCTGGTGGCGGCGGTGGTGCTGGCCGCTGAAGCGGTGGTGTCGGAGGAGGCTGCAGCGCCTCTCCGCGGTCTGGGTGGAGGTTGTCGACTACGTGAATAGGACGCGCGCTGCTGGCGCCGCCACCAGTGTTGCGATCGCGCATCAGCGCCGTCAAGTCATTACACAGATCCATCGCAAGAACGCGGCGGCGTTCCCGCTCCACCACAGCTTCCTCTTCGCGCAGCTGGTCGATCTCGTGCGGGTGGTAGACGGTGTCGTCGTGGAGGTGACGTTTGTGCAGAAAGCTCGACCGCTTCGACGTCACGTAGAACTGGCGGAACTCCTCGAAGGTCAGGGCCCGCCGTGACGGAGAGGCTGGGGACTCGGCGGTGGTGGTCGACGTCGGTGCGGGCTGCGATGTGTCGAGATGCTCTCCTCCCTCGCTACGGGGTGACACCACGGCAGGAAGTGATGGCGACGACATGGAGAAGCAAAGGAGGAACAATCTCCTACTCTTTTCCTCTCCTCCGCTGCGTCAGTGGTGGTGACAGTCGTGGTAGTGGTGGATTCTCCAGCGACGGGCAGAGAGAGAATCTGGAAAAGGAAAATAAAAACAGAGAGTGTGCGGCGCTGCGGTCGATCTCAGCGAAAGAGGCAGAAAAAAAAAAGACAGCAACAAAAGAAAAGGAAGAGGTGGCGCGGACAGAAGTTGGGCCCCTCCTTTTAGGATGAACGTAAACGCTCGCTTCTTGCTTTTTCTTGCCGGTTGAATCGCGAAGGAGGGTTAATACAGCGAGTTGGGTTGTCGTGGTGGCAGTGATTGTGTGGCGGGAGTTGGAGGGGAAAAACGTTGGTGTGGTTGCGAAAAACGAAGCGAACGCGAAGGATGAGGAGCAGAAAGAAAAACAAGGCCAAGGAAAGATGGTGGAAACAGACGTTGTCGTCGCAGTTGGCTCCCGATGCAGCCTCGCAAGGGACGTCCAGGACAACACCAACGACTGCCAGGGGGGAATTATACTGTGTGAGGTCACACCGGCATGCAGTACGCGAGACGAGAGTACGCCCCTACCACCGCATCACATCCGCAGATGTGCATATGAATGTGTTCACTTTTTCCGAGAGGCAGCAGTGCGCTAAATCATGCATGTGCCACCTTTTGATAAGGGGCGGGTGGCCGATGGTGCCAGCACGAAGCCCGAAGAACAAAGTGTCTCGCAAAGGTGTGGGCAGGAAGAAAAAGATCAAGAAGAGCAAGAAGAGGGCTGCACTGGGCAGCGGCAGCGGCAGCCGACACGCGGCCAGCTCAGCTGCATCCCTTCGCTTTTCTCTCTCTTGCTTTCCTTCTCCCCCTCTTTCTCATCAGCACCTCTCCACAACACCACTGCGGAGTCGGTGTGTCTAAAACACCCCTACCACGGCTTCCCTCTTTCCTCCCTATCTTCTCTACCTACTCTCCTTTGGAGTTTGTTCAAGTGCTTTTGTTTGTTTTCTGCAATTTGTTACAAAACAAGAAATGAAAAAAAAAAACATCAGCGAGGCAAAGGGGGGAAGCTTTCAGTGCAGTATTTTACGCGTAGCCAAACTTCTTCAGCACCTCCACGTTGTGCTTCGGCATCTTCGCCAGAGCCTCCTTGCGGGCCGCCTTCCACGCGTCGCGGAGCTTCGCCTGCTTCTTGTGGTGGCGAGTGGCCTTCTCCACACGGGCCTTCTCCAGCTTGGCGACGACGTCGCTGTACTTCCAGCCAACGTGCTTGCACATGTTGCCGAGGATCGTGTACGGACGCTCAGCGCGGTAGCACATGTGGCGCTGCGCACGCGGGATGACGACGCGGCCGCCGGTGCGGACAACGTTGGCCGGCACGCCCTCGTAGGCAACGAGCGAGTTAAGCGCCTTCATGCCGCGCTTCGTGTAGCGGGGCAGCATGCTGCGCACAGCGCGCACAAAGACATCAGAGGGAGAGCGGTGGTGGAAGGGACCCTTCGTCGGGTTCGTCAGCTTCCGCTTACGCAGGTACTGCAGGTACTTAATCTTGTTGCGGATCTCTGTACCAGCAATGTTGAGCTGCTCGCAGCGCACCACGGTGATCTTGCGACCCATGAGCAACTGCTTGGCAACCACAGCAGCAGCACGGCCGAGCACGTGATCCTTCAGGTCGATCACGACGATCTCGGGGCGGTGCTTCTTGATGCCCTTGCGCTGCGCGCGAGTGGCGTTCTTCCGGCTAGGGACGGCCATCTTTTCTTCAGTCGTAAAAAAACAGCGAAGCCACCTGTATTGGATCCCAGCACCAGAGAAGCGCAGGATGAGGTGGAAGGTATTAAACCAGCCAACGTTGCCGAAACGCCACGCGTTGGAGCATGGATTATGTGGGGTTGTAAAAAAAAAAATTGAAACAAAGGGGGGGGATCGAAAAGAAAGGGACATGCTCTTTTTTTGTTCTTTTTTGCGAAGCACTATTACAAGTTGAAGGTCACGCACCAGACTCTCGCCCATTCAGCGCGGTGAATGCAGGTAATGCGCATTAACCCACAAGCAGCTCGTGACTCCTTTCACCGAAGTAGTCAGCTTTCGCTGCCTCTTCAGTTCGTAATCTGAATTCGCTGCCCGAATAATGGTTGTTCGCCAAAGAACCACAACCATACGGGAAAAAGAGGTAAGAGTTTAGTTGTTGGTGCCAGCACCTCTTCTATTCGCGCAACCCCGAGTTGCAGGCGCATGTTGACAGCAGGTATAGATTTTTGTTGTTTTTCTGTTGCTTCTTTCTTGTGCAACGTGTTCTTATCCACCTGACTTGGTGGAGGAAGCAGTGCAAGAGACCAAGCAAATATATATATATATGACACCGAGGGGATTCGCGCATGCACACACGAAGACAAGTGTTTCAGTGTTGTCTTGGCTCAGTTTTTAGCGGCTAATGGACATAGATATATATATAGGGAAATGCGCAAAAAAACGGTGCAGCACGCTGCTGTTTTTCCAAAGCACTCAACGTATCGAACCGGGGTTGTTCACATATTCCTTCTTTCTTTACTCGCCATCAGAGTTCAGTGTGAGAGCGCCACGCAGGTTGAGATTTGCGTCTTCGTCCTCTTCGTACTCGCCGTTCGATTTGAGGACGCCGAGGTAGCCGAACCCAAACCCGCACAAGGGAGCATCAAACAACGACGTCGCTGACGACGCCATACAATCTGCAGGCAGCTCAGCATGTTGTGCGAGTGGGATTTCAGAGGCGGCTAAGGTCTTTGCGGCAGCGGCTCTGTTAACCTTTTGTTCGTTGGCACGCAGCACACGCATGCGTCGACGAAGTCGCTGCTGCCGCCGGGATCCAGTGCTGCGACTGCGAGGTCCAGTAGCAGCAGTGATGTTCTGTCGAGGAGATACCTGACGCTTGCGGGCGGCAATGATTCGCTGCAAGCGCTCGCTGTCGCCTGGTCCACTGCCCGGCGATCCAGCAGCGCCCTTACGCGGAGGAGGCCGCCTGGACGGCTCTACCTTCGCAGCCCGTCCCGGCGAGGAGGTGGCGGCCCCTGGTCTCCGCTCGTCGGACGGCTGCTCCCATCCACCAAGGCCGCCGCTAGTGTTGTCAGCAGCACCTCGCACACCGTTGCCGAGCAACCGTCTACCGCCACTTTCCGGGCCTCCAGACTGAGGACATATCTCACCGAAGGGTGCACGACCACAGTAAGCCTCGTCGGTAGTCGGGACTCCATCATCCTCCACAAGGCGGATGTAGTCACATTTCTGGTATGGCCGGGCAGAATCTACCCTGGCGGAGGCTATGCTAGGCCTTGCCGCGGGTTCGGGAGGAGGTGATGAAACTAAAGGCAGTAGACGGGAATGGTGTCCAGGGGGCTTTTCGTGCGCTGGTGGTGGTGACGGCGACAGGGGTGCGGAGGATGAGGGAGAACAGGCACGAGCGAGAGCGTCCGCAACTGGCGCAGTGCTCGCCGCCTCCAGCAGTGGAAGAGAAGTCGAGTCTTCAGCACCTGAACTGGCTGTTTTCCAAATTGGAGGTGCGTACGCAGGTACGGCGAAGAGAGCCATATTTTCTGGTGTGGCGTCAATACATACCTGTTCATCACTGCTCGTATACAGCAAACACAGCTTAACTGTTCCGGCAACCGCAATTGTGTCAATGCATTTGCAGGGTGGGAGTGCGAAGACAGCCTGCACTATTCCAGCAACATGAAAAACCACCTGCACCCACTTACTTCGAGGGATTATAAGGGGGAGATATGCCGTGACATATCCATCTGCGTCCTCATCGTACTTGGCAACATTGACATGTGTCCCTATAATCAGCTTTGTTCTACGAGTGCCAGCTTGAGACACCACTATATCAAGAGCAAAATGGCTCAAAGCATCTAAGCACACTTGCGCAGCTAGCAGAGAATCGTGCAGCTGCAGGGAGGACAACGGACGGTCCTCGCGAGGCAAGCGCACGCTTGTCTCCGAGACCATTCCTTTGAGGATGAGCACGGGTTTCTGAAGGTGTCTATCCACATCTATTGAACAGCCGCGTGGGTTCATGACCTTAGCCGAGGAGAGAAGCTTATTACTCGGCTCCATTAGCAGTTGCAAGCATGACGGCATGGCTAGCAAAAGAAAAGAATAGAGAAAGCGACCCCACCTCTACAGAAAAAAGAAAATCTGTGGTTGATTTCAAGAGCCTCACCAGAGGATCGCTGGTTCTCTACGTTTCGGCACTGCGACAGTAAGGGCGGAAAGACAGCGCGAAACAGTAGTGTGTTTGATATGCAACATCACAGTCAGAAAAGGGAAAGAACAAAAAAGGAGAAAAAGTGCTGTAAGTACCACACCTAGTGTGAAGCCCTAAAGAGTAAGACAGAGCAATAGAGAGATGTCACGGCTGTGTCGAAAAGTAAACAAGCTGCTCCCTGCGTTTACAAAGCATACGATGACAATGTGAGAACTTTTCTATCAGAGGTGCTGCTGCACTTTTTTTTTCAGCTTTTTTTCTCATCTTTAGTTGCCAAAAGAAAGAAAAAAAAAACACATATACGAATACCGTGCTATACCTTTGCTCACATCTAGATGGACGAGAACACGCCTGCAAGGACACAAGTAAGCAAGAGGATAACAAGCGACCAAGCAGAGGGAAAAAAGTTGTAGCATTATCTTCTTTCGCTCTATAAAGGCAGCACACTTTGTGTGTCGATTGTCTATGGTACTTGTGTGAGAGAGTCAACGCGCTACTCCGTGTGAAGTGGATTAGGCATAGGATCTCGAAAAAGCAGTATGTCGCGCTGCTGCACAAAGTCCGGAGGCTCAAGTGTAATAATGCTGCATACTCCTCTTTTATCCACACATAAAACACCGCCTCGGTTTCCAAACTCGCTGCAGTAGTTTGTAGCTGAGAAAATCGTGAGCAGGAATCGCTTCTTGTGATCAGGGAAAAACTGAAAACCCTCTTCGACTACCTGGTGAGCACGACATACTAAATCAATGTCATTTTCCACAAGGAAGCGCTCGAGTGCTCTTTCAGAAAAAACGGCAGAGATCCTGCGCGAGCTAGGAGCCCAGTCCACACCATCTGGAAGATCTGCTTCAGGGTCAGCCCACAGCAAGTCGCAGATGACGCCAGAATGAGGGACGTTGCACGGCCGTATGTCGGGGACGTCCTTCACAAAGCGCAGCTCCGCAGATAGACCGCCATGCATGCAGAAAATAGAGCTGTTGACGAGCGCAGCAACAGGGAGGATACGAAACAAATCTGTGAACATCTTAAACAATTTGACTCCGTACCGACGTTTGCATTCATCATAGAAACCGTAAAGCAACATAATTTGCTCGTCCTCATGGTTTCCACGCAGCATTGTCAAGCGCTGTGGAGCAATAATCTTCAGTGCTAAAAGAGTCACCACAACCTCTATCGAACGTGCTCCCCGATCGACGTAGTCGCCTAAGAACAGAAAGTTGAATACTTCGTCCGGCGATGAATCCTCACCTTCACTGCGCGGCTTTTTGCTGTCCATTCCAAAAACTCCTCCTCCTAAAGGTGGGCATCGTTTGAAAATGTTGATGAGGTCGTAATACTGCCCATGCAAGTCGCCGCACACATAGACAGGTGACTCCACTTCAATCAGAATGGGCTCACTTGCAAGAATAGCACGAGCTTTGACCAGTATTTGAACAATTAAACCCTCAGGAATACGCTGCTCTTCGGAGGATTTACTTGTGTAGTACTCCGGCAATAGTTCTAGAAGTCGGTAAAGCACGTCGTTTTCGTCATCCACAGATAATGTGTCCGTGGGGAGTGTGCTCAGCTTGCACGCCGAAAGCTCGATCGTAATCCTGGCGCGTTTGTGGGGCATCGTGCAAAAGAAGCTAAAAAGAGCAGCTTTTGGAACTGCCGTGTCCGAAAAGCTAAGAAAATCAGCTGTTGCTATCGCTCCCCATTCCGTGCACACCAACCACAAAAGCGCAACGTGCAAGATCAGAAAAGGGAAAACAAAAGGAGGCGAAAGAAAGGGACAGCAGAGAAGAGGTCGGCGCCTATCCTTGAAGCACGCGAAACTCACAACTCGTGCATGCTGAAGTGAAGATTACGTTCTTGTTAAACTCCCTAATATCAAGCCATTATATGGAGATTTCTTATCGGCCATAAGGTCGAAAACCCCATAATACTTGCAGTTCCACACCTACAACCTCAGTTGCATCCGTTTAGCTTCCGTGGAGATGATATCCTTCAATTCCACTGCATAAAAAAAAAAGCTGTGAACGTATTCTGGCATCGTCGTCTTGGGCACCAAAAGAACCTTTTATTTGTTGCTGTTTCTTCAAAGGAAGACGCGTGCCACTCACACAATTCATTAAGCGAGTCTGTTTTTTAAACTGTTTTTCGTAATCAACTTTCGTCATCGCCACCATGCACCGGAGCATAGACAAGGGTGGGGATTTCGTCTTCGGTATCCTCAGTTTTTGTGGTCTGTTGCTCAGGAGATCGAGATCGTTTCCGCGGCTCTGGAAGAGGTTCACCTTCCATAATTTTAAAAGGCTCGGGAGCCCACGAAGCTAAAGCCGCTGGTGGAGTATTGGAAGCAAAGAAACTGTCCGGGCTCTGCAAAAGAAAACCGTTAAAAGCAATCTCACGCACTGCAGCGCCGCATCCTCTTTGGATGAGCAGAAGCCGGAGGTGATCTCCTGCATGTAGTTTAAAACGAGCCGACACTGTGCATTGGGTAGTGTCAGTGATCGCGAGTGGGATAGGGGGACCCCTAGGCTCACCGTTGAAATGCTGGCGCTGCAGCAACAAGTAAACTTTGCGAGACGTGGCACCTGAATCCGTTTTTATCATTACACTATTGACGTCTAACGATCTTACAGTCGCCATTAGCGGAATATGCAATTGCGATGAATGGGTTGCTGAAGTGGAGTCCACAACGTCCTCCACATTCATTGAAAAAAGGAAAGGAATATCATCCAAGGCAGTGCCATCCTCCAGCAGGGAGAACAAGGACTTGTTTAGTGGTAGTCCGACTTTCTCCAGCATTTTGAACAGCTGTGTGGCTGATTTTTGCACGATCAGAAAGAGGTATCTGTAGTATAAGACCAAACACAGTTTCTAAAACCAGCGTTGAAAAAAGCGTTTTCGTTAGTAGAACAGGTGTTATTCAACAAAAATGTCAGTGGGAGAGACAGTGAGAAGACGGATGCGTATTCGAAGATGTGAGCAGCACAAAAAAAAAAAAAATGGTGCGATACTGGTGCGATAGGCAGCTGCTTCTTTACGAAGGAGAGAGGCCCATCGTCGCCATTCATGGTGCAGATATCCGATCTGCGAAAGCACCAAGGAAAACCAACGAGCGATATTAAGCAGTGGACGCGACGAGCTTTTTGTTCACAGATTCAATTTCATACCTTTTTTTTTTGCGCTTTCCTCCTGTGTGATGGCGCACTAGCAGAGTGATGAGAACAGAGCTCAAAAATAGTCTTTATCAGTCGAGTATGAAATGCCTAAAACAGAACTGGATCAAAGGTCATCAAGTGCTTCATGTCTGAAAGTGCATCGCACAAAGGCTGGCAGGGCTGCTCTGCGGAGGAAGCAGCGAGGGTTTCTAGTTACCTGTCGTTTTCGGTAAGCCTCACTTCTAGAGCCTGCTATTTTGAGACCCGTTTGTGTTGCGACTTCAAAATAAAGCACTGCAACAGTCCCTGCAGGATTCCACACCCTTTTTGGTGTGTTTGTGAAAAAGGGAAGGAAAAGAGAGAGGGGGGGGTGCCTTTGACCATCTCCCAGGAGGAGGAGCTGCCAGAGAGCTTATTACCTTCGGCTTCACACTCTTCTCTTTTGCACAGTTGCCCTCCTGCTCGCAAAGCCTCTGTTGTGCCCGTTACGCCCGCTTTGCTCAAGTCCCCCCTCTCCCCCTCTTCTGTCTTTTCACTTTTAAGAGAGGAAAGCTGCGCGGTTCAGCGTCCACAACGGTTCTCCCTCTCTCTCTTTTCCGGCTTGGCCGTGCAGAACGGAAGCGGCGCCACTTTTCAGCCCGCTAACAAGCCATGACCAGTATAACTGCTTTTTCAACTCTGTGACCCAAGGCACTCTGCCGGTCATTACGAGGTTGCATATCGATTTCGAACTGAAGCACTACGCAGCACACTTTTGCTATTATTTCTGAGCAACCACATACGGCGTGTTGTTCGCACGGCACCGCGGAAGCAGCATAGACATTGTCAGCTTTGTTTACGAGCAGACTGGCTCATCTAACGTTCTTTGCCTTTGCTTTCTGAAAGACTTTTTTGTGTGTAAAACGCACGTGACAAGTAACGCTTTAAAAGTGAAGTCATGCCGAGCGACCGCTCTTCCCCTCATGTGGCCTGGTAAATGTCTACGAGGTTTTCCTTCGATGCTTCAGGAGCCAGGATCTCTTTTTTTTTTTTTGATTCCACTGCCGCTCCCTTCACCAGTCCTTTACGCATCCTTCTGTATACCCCTCTCCGTCACCTTTTCTTTTACCCAACTTGTCTGCTCGCTATTCGGCCACCACGTTAGTGCTTTGCTTAGCGGAAAGCTCTAACAGCGCCAGCATAACTCTTATACTCTTCCTACTAGCAAAACCGGAAGCAAAGTGCGCGCGCACACACACACACACACACTATCATTTATGAGCTCCACATCGGCGTACGGACTAGATCAGCAGGCGAGGTCGCTGTGTCCGCTGTATCACTCATCACTCAGCTCGCAGGAATGCCACCGTTTTCTCATCGGAACTTCCAGTGCATCCACGGAAAACAAAATACATCTTCTTGAATACCAAGACGATACCAAGTCTCTTGAGTGCGCCACCGTCTGGACGCACAACGAGCCTATTGCAGGACTTTGGTGCTCCCCATCATTAACATCCGATAGCCTCTTAGCGGTTGCTGGTTCACAGAGACTCGAGGTTTTCCGACTTTCTGAGAATCTGATGAATGAGCCCAAGTGTGTCGTGACGCTGAAGAGACCGTACTACCGTGTTCTGTGGGACCTTGACGGGCTGCAGAATGAGTTTAAGGCTGTCCAGCAAAATACTCTCAGCACCATCTGCCTTGACTCCTCGAAACTTGGCCATGAAACCGTGATTTTCTCAAACGAGGGAGGAAAAATTCGTTGTGCAGCTCTTGCACCTTATGATCCGACGCTCTGCCTGCTGTCCTGTGACGAATACGGCCTTCAACTCGTTGACTTGCGAACCAAAAAGTCGTCAGTGTTCGCCAACACCAGAAACTGTCACGGCTTCGGCTACACCACGGCGATGGATTTTGACCGAGCCAAACCTGGCCAGTTTATGTCTGCTGGTACAGACGGCTACATTTACGTGCATGACATTCGGTACAACACCTCATGCTGCGTTGCAACGGTGCGCGAAATAAAGGCACACGAGCACACAATTCACGGGTGCTTATTTAACCCCTTCCACGACGAGCTGGTCCTTTCTTGTAGTTCTGATCAAACCCTGAAACTGTGGGAAATGGAGCAAAACAGCGAGGCAAAATGCCACCGACGCTTAGCAGATTACGGCGATAGCGTGGTTGCGCTTTGCTGGAGTAGTACCAGTCCTTGGGTTTTCGCAGGTTTGTCGTATAACGGGAAAGTGCTGGTCGACTCGGTGCCAAATGAAAAGAAAATGAGTATTCTGCTTGATGAGAAAAAGTAGTCTGTTTGCTCATGGCGCTTGAAGTGTTTTTGTGCTTTCATTTTACACCAGGCTTTTGTGAGGCTGTAGCACGGAAGACAACTATCGATCAAAAGAAGAAGGCGAAGTCAATGCTATATTGCTCTGCTTCTTTTTTTTGTTTGTTTGTTTCTTTTGTATTCTATCGCTGTTGTGAAGGGCATCGTTTTTTTTTTTTCCTGTTGCTGTTGCTGTTTTTTGTGCTGTTTTGAGTCTTTCGTATTTGGTGTATTTGCCATCTTGTGCTAAAGAAAGGGTAAAGGGAGGAGGGAATACGCTGAAGCTCGTCGCCATGTGTAGTTTGACAGGCGGCGTCTGATTTTCTAGCAACACCCAAGTTTAATTGAGGGATCCTTTGTTTTCTGACGGCTCTGACGGAGGGTCGTTAATACGATTCTGTTTTTTTTTTTTTGTCGTTAGTATTACAGGTACCTACAGGGAACCCATGTAAATGGTCGGTATTACCCTGCTGCTGACGTGAGAACCAAAGTAAACACAGTAGTCCCTTCCCTATTACTGCATTCCTTTGTGCTCTTGATATTCTCGCAGCTGTTGCGTGAAAAAGGTGCACCTTTTCTGTGCATGCCTCCTTTCGTGCAGAGCAACATTGCATCACTTTGTTTTTTCCCTCTTATATACAAGTGCTTCTGTTTAACTGTTTTCTAATATCTTTTTTCTATCTCTACTTTTTTTTTCCCCCAATCCCTTTTTTTTTTAGTTGAACAGTATCACAACAGAATTCCGTTTGGAAATACACTATTGACGACTAGCGTTAGTTTTTCAACACATATAATACTAACCGCACCAGCTTCAACCATGTCCTCCGCTGACGAACTCCGCAAAGAAATCGAGGCTATGGCCTCGCAGATTGCGGAGACGAAAAAAGCACAGGGTGCCGATAGCGACGCGTACAAGAACCTTGTGAAGCAGATGGCGGAGTTGCGCAGCAAGCTTCCCAAAGACACCAAGAAGGCGAAGAAAGAGGAGGTCATCGAGCCGACGTATTTCGAGTCTCGTCTGGCGATGGTGAAGGAGATGGGTCTCCTCGGCGCTGCCTACCCGCACAAGTTCAACCGCCAGTACAAGATCCCAGAACTCCGTGGGAAGTATGCCCCTCAGCTGACGGAGCCTGGTAAGGTTATTGATGAGGTAGTGACGATCGCTGGACGTATTATCAGCAAGCGTAGCTCGGGCTCCAAGCTGCATTTCATCACTTTGCAGGGTGACATGGAGACTGTCCAAGTCATTTCGGCCCTTGCGGATTACAAGAATCCGGCCGACTTCGCGGATATTCACTCCAAGCTGAAGCGTGGTGATATCATTGGTGTGTCCGGCAAGCCGTCTCTCTCGAAGAGCAGCGAATTCTCGCTTAACGCAACCGAGATCACGCTGCTCTCGACGTGCTTTCACATGCTCCCGGCTGAGCACTTTGGGCTTTCCTCCTTCGAGCAGCGCTTCCGCCAGCGATACCTCGATTTCATTGTCAATCGCGATAACATCAACACCTTCCTTCAGCGCTCCAGGATCATCAAGTACATTCGCAAGTTCTTCGATGAGCGCGATTTCGTCGAGGTTGAAACGCCAACGCTTAACCAGATCGCCGGTGGTGCTACCGCTCGCCCGTTCGTTACTCATCACAACGACCTCAACCAAACAATGTATCTGCGTATCGCACCGGAGCTGTACCTGAAGGAGCTCGTCGTTGGTGGTATCGACCGCGTGTACGAAATTGGAAAGCAGTTTCGTAACGAGGGCATTGACCTGACGCACAACCCCGAGTTCACCACGATCGAGGCATATTGGGCTTACATGGACTACAACGACTGGATGACAGCCACTGAGGATCTCCTTTACGGTCTTGCAATGGAGCTCCACGGATCGCCCATCGTGAAGTACGCGCCAAAGGACTCCGAGGGCAACCCCCTTCCCGAAGTTACGTTTAACTTCAACAAGCCTTTCAAGCGCCTGCGCATTATTCCGGAGCTGGAGAAGCGCCTGCATGTCTCGTTCGACGACGTCGTTTTCGATTCGGACGCCGGTGTCCAGTTCTTGATGGATTTGTGCAAAAAGCACAAGGCTGAGTGTCTTCCTCCCTACACAGCTCCTCGCCTGCTCGACGCCCTGATTGCCGAGTTTCTTGAACCGGAGTGCCACGATCCGTGCTTCATCTGCGACCATCCTCGTGTCATGTCGCCGCTCGCGAAGTGGCACCGTGATGACGCCCGCCTGACGGAGCGTTTCGAGCTGTTTGTGAATAAGAAGGAGCTGGTGAACGCGTACACCGAGCTGAACAACCCTATCGTGCAGCGTGAGGAGTTTGTGAAGCAGATGGCCAACCGTGACAAGGGCGATGATGAGTCGATGGAGATAGATGAGGGCTTCGTTCGTGCGCTAGAGCACGCTCTTCCGCCAACTGGTGGATGGGGTCTTGGCATCGACCGTCTGACCATGTTCATGACCAGCCAGGCGAACATCAAGGAAGTGTTGCTCTTCCCTGCCATGAAGCCGGAGGGAAAGAACGCCATTAGCTACCCGCCAGGCACGATGCTCAACGGTCAGGGTGTCCCTCGTCTGCACTAGTCAAGAGTGAGAAACTTGTAAAAAAAACAAGAGCAGTACACATCTTTCTTTTTCCTCCTTAGCTGTATTTGGTACAAACAAAATGCTTGTTGTTTGGAAGCGATAAGGTGAAAAAGGACAAGAAGCGAGAATTTCACGTCTCCTTTTTTTTTTTAAGCAATAAGGCAAGTTAAGCTAAATAGTGCTCGCTCAGTGAAAAGTAATTTAAGAAGTCTCACAAGTGTAGTCTGGCAGTATTTGCAATGCCAACGTGATGATAGACTTTTGTGTTTTCGGTCTTTATTAAAAGCTGATTTATCGCGAAAAGCCTATGATTAAACACAACTGAAAAAAAAAAGCTGTCACGCCAACGTAAAGAGCTTTCGGAGGCAATACAGTGGGCTGTGATAGCTGCTCATTAAAAGAGCTACACTTGCTGCGCAAGACGTTTTTTTTTTTTTGCGGTGTGCGTGAATGCTATGTCAGCTGCTTTTGCGGCTCCTTTCACTGCTTGCGTGACAGACCGATTTAGTTTTTCCCAGCATTCGTGGTGTAAGAACTAACTGCCTGCACCCTTGCTTTAAAGCAATGCGCTGCATTTGATAACACTGAGATATTTACCGAATTGAGTCCCTCTCTTTTTCCAGCATTCCTTTCTGCTTTCACTTCAGCAAAACACTTTTTTCTTCTTTTCTTCTCTTTTAGCAAGTGCTCTCTGTTTGCGTCCCATAGGGCCAACGACAGACACACAACGCAAGATCGGAGTTTCAATGTCGCTTCTTTCCCTTTTGTGTATCCAGTTGTGGTCTCGCTTTGGCAGCGCTACTCGTTAAGCACTTTATCACTGCAAGCAAGGATCGCTCCAAAGGTAAACAACAAGAACAGTACCATTCATATCAATCTGCGCTGTTGCGTCCTCCTTTTTTGGTCAGTATGCAACGGATTCAGCTGATCGGAATAGGTCGGACTGCAATTGGTGCACTCCAGCGTGACAGCACAGACCTTGCGCGGGAGGCGCTACAACTCGCCTTTGCTGATGCCCACGTCACGGCGAAGGATGTAGGAGTGCTCATCGCGACGCCATCCTTGTCTTCAGGGCATTTCATGCAAGCCCATTACCTCGCCACTACACTGCAGCTCACTGCAGCGAACCCGTCCATGCTGCTAAAGACGGTTGACACTGGTGGTGCGAGTCCAATTAGCGCCATTGGTGCCGCCCTGGGTTTTTTCCGTCGTATGCCAAAGCTGCAAACCGCAGTGGTGGTGACGAGCGATGCGGTGCACAGCCTCTCCAGCGCCGAGTTCGCGAAGCGGTCAAATGAGAGCATTCCCTCTCCCCATCTCGCAGAGCCACGCATCCCCCACGGCTACGACTTTTACGCACAGTGGCAGATGAAGCGCTACGGCCTGAAACGCGAGCAGCTTGCAATGGTTCCTGTTATTATGAGCTCCATGTCCGCGCGCCACCCCGATGCGATGTGCAAAAAGCGTTACACCTTAGACGGAGTTCTGCAGGCACGCCAGATTGCGCCGGTGACCAACCTGCCGGAGTGTGCGCGGCGTGCTGATGGTGCCGTGGCACTCGTTCTCGCACGGGACGAGTACTACGCAGCTCACCTGGCAGCCGCCTCATCTTCTGCGCTGCCCAAGCCGTATGTGCTCGGCGTTGGAGAAGCTTCCGGGCCACTTTACCCTCCTCTCAACATGGATGACATAACACCAGAGACGTTTTCGTGCCATCGAGCGATGAGGCTCGCGTACGAAGCCGCGGGTGGACTCACCGCGGCGGACATCGACTTCTTCGGCCTTTATGACTGCTTTCCTATCTGTCTCATTCGCGCCTTGGAAGGGTGCGGACTGTGCAAGGAGGGTGAAGGTGGTCAGCTGGTAGAGCAGGTGTACCGACGCGCGCTCGACAATGGGGGTGACGTGGACCCCTGTGCCTTTCCTGTGAACACGCATGGCGGGCTGATGTGCTTTGGGGCACCGTGGGAAGTACCGGCAATGTACAACGTGACGGAGGCTGTCGCACAGATGACTGGCGCGGCAGGTGCGCGGCAGATTTCCCCAACCCCCAAGCGCGTTCTTGTCTATGGCAACGGCGGCGTCTTCTCTGCCTCCGCGGTGGCCATCTTAAGCACCGAGGCACCGTAACGGCGGCCCCCTTTTTTTCTTGAATTGCCCTCCTTCTCCTTCTCCCTTCCTTTACTTCCTCCCGTTGGCGTTGACTATACTCTCCTGTTGGACTTGGAGCTTTTCTTACTGTTTTTGTTTGCGCTTTTATGTTGTGGTTGTTCGTTCTGTGTGGGCACGGTGGGGAGAGGAAACGGGGAAGACGAGGGTGAAGGCCGCACACATCGAGGTCGGCTCACGAATACGTAGTTACTGTTATTATATTGCTTCCTTTAACGGTTTTTTTTTTTTAGCCTTTTCGTGTTATCGACTCTTTCACCCACTTCTGCATGCTCTTCTTGTGTTGGTGGTGGTGCTTGTTTGTGGGCCACCGTGTACACTCCTTCGCGCTTCACAGTTGCAAAGAAGAGCAAAAGAAAAACAGGCTCCTCTGCGGGAAGCACATGCTGCAGGATCGCTTTGGCTTCCACTCTTTCCTTGGATATGGCGACGGTGCATAATCGCTGCAGATGGCTTCGCCGTTGCTGGCAGAAGAACTTCTGAGGTGCATGTCGAAAGGAATGGAGCCAGTCGGAGGAAGAAGAGGAAGGGGTGCTGATCTTGAAAGACCGCACCAACGCTCAAGGACAGGTAGAGGCGGGAGGAAGACGCTGCATTTTGGGCTTCACAGCGATTGTGGGGACCGACAGCCGAGAAGCCCCACTGCCCTCTTCCCTTAGTCACATTCCCCCCTTCCCCCCGCACAAAGGAGAATTTGACAAGGTCAATTCAAAAGGCTGTTCCTGCGAGCCTGGTTTGTCATCTTTGCGTCCGTTCTTTGTGCACACCTTCCCTCTTTCTCTCATCCCCCCCCCCCTTCCTTGCTACCTCGCCTGGCATTAACGGTGGCACGAGCTGTCGAGTCGAAAAGACGCTTGTGCGGACAGAACTGCCTCTGTGACACAAGTCTCTCTATTTAAAGTGGACATACACGCTGCTTTTTTTTTTTTCATTGTTTTCGCTTTCTGTGTTTTGTCGCTTCGCAGTCTGCTTCTCATTATTCTTCGTTCTTTTTTTTTGTCTGTACACTAGAATGCACACTTCTGCCAGAGCCGCGGCCGCGCACACGGCGGCGGACCTTGATGCGATGGACGACAAGCTGCGCCGCCTCGGGCTCGATGTTGAGCACGCGAGAGGGCCTGCACCCGTCTCACAGGAGCAGCACAGTAGCGAAGACTACCTGCGACGTATTCGCGCTACCAAGGCGGAGAAGCGGCAGGCGCAGTTCGATCGTGTGGCACGGCAGGCTGTGGCCGCTGAGAAGCACCAAACCGCGAGCTCCGCCGGCAAAACAGCGGGTGCGCCGTCCACCGAGGACACAACGTTGACTGATAAGGCGATCCTGGCAAGCGACACTGACGACGCGGCGGTGCGGATGTGGCAGGATTATCAAAGGAGCACGACGCAACATCTGCGCGCAGATCGCATGCTCCCCGTGGCACAGCTGCAAAAATCACAAGAGTCTCCACCAACGCGGAAGGCAAGCTCTTTTCCCACGGCTGCCAGCGTCAGCAGCGAGAAGGCCGCGACGGGGACGTCCACGGCGGTGGCGCGTGTAGAGGCGAGGCGGCGGGCGGCGTCTCCGTGGTGTGCCGAAGTGGCTCGGGGAGTGGTGGAGCTGGCGATGGAAGTGTCGGACCACCGTCACCTGCCATCGACAGGGTTAGATGGCCGCCCCGTCTACCGCCTCCAGCAGGACCTCGGCGTTACGCAGTGGCGCAACTGGGTGGAGGAGCTGGTCTTTGCTCGTGCGGAAGCGGTGGCGGCGGCGGCGGCCCAAGCCGCATCCGCAGAGGCAGCGGAGGCGGCGAGGGAGAGGAGGCGGGCCGGGGCAGAAAACAAAGCGGAGGCCGCACGTGCGCAGGCGGCAGCGGCCATCACTGCCGTGCAGCGCGAGGCCGTTCGCTGCATAGAGGCGGCCGCGCAGGCCGAGGCCGAAGACGCTGCACGATCACAGCAGAAGGCCGTGGCCTCTGTTTTGTCACGACTGGAGGTGGAGGTGGCACGGCAGCGCAGAGCAGCCGAGGAGGCGGTGCGACGCGAGGCGGACGAGCCGCGCGTGGTACCCGCCCTCCCAGCGGCAGCGGGCGAGGACAGCAGAAGCAGCAGCAGCAGTGGTGGTGGTGGTGTGGGTGGGGCGACGCTCGTGGCGGTGCAGCGGGAGGAGGTGCTGCCCGGATGGGCACAGCGCATGCCCCCTGCGGGCTGCCTCATCTACGGCGACGACCTCAGTGGTGCTCGGCTGCTGTCCGACACGATTGAGATGTGCATGCAGCGCAGCCTGTACGCGGCGCAGCAGCAGCACAGCACGACCGTCACAGGGAAGGCGGCGCACCACAACACCACCCACGTCGCCGCCACCGCGTCCGACCCCGCTGAGTATTCACATCGTGGTGGGCAAGGTGGGGATAGCTTCAGCGCCACCGTCTCCAACGCCTCCTTTAGTAAACCCAACTCCACCACTGTTGACGACTCTTTCGCCCACTTCACGGCGACGGACATCGGCGTAGAGTGCAGCGATGGTGTGGACGGCGGCATCGCCGTCACCTACATCACACCCAAGACGTTGACGGGGACCGTGGCGGTGATCAGCACCGTCGGCGACAACCGTCGCACCGGCTCTGCCAACCGTAGCGCACGAGCGCAGGCACACAGCTCACCCGGAACAGGAGCTACCGGCACGCTACAAGGCAGCACGGCAAGCAGCAGCAACGCGGGTGGTGGTGGTGGTGGTGGTGGCAGCAGCGCCGTCCGCAGCGGCCGACGCGCGAGTGCGGTGACAAGTGACGGACGCCGCAGCATGGAGCAGCAGCTCGCCGAGGCTGCCGTGAAGGAGTTGGTCCGAGTGCACAGTCACAACCTCGGCGTGCTTGCCGGTGCCAAGGTGCCCGCCTGGGCGCCCACCACCACCACTGCCACGACCGTCTCTGCCGCCGTGTCCTCCCCACCGTCGCCGCTGTCCTTCCCTGAAGAGGCGGAGGCCCCGCCGGTGCATGGTCGGCCGTCGCTGCGTATGCTCTTCCTCGTCGGCTTCCCCGACTCCCCCTCCTTTGCGGAGCACTTCGCCGAACACCTGCGCACCGCCACGGCGGCGGCGGAGACGGAGCTGCTGGAGGCGGAGGCCCGACGGCAGGCGGCGGAGCTGCAGGCTGCGGTGGCAGCTGCTGCAGCAGCGGAGACCGGCAAGCAGCGCAGCCCATCCACGAAGAGTGCGAAGGGAGCGGCAGCGGCGCCGTCGCGGCAGAAAGTGAAAGCCTCGCCCAAGACAACCGTGGAGACGGAGGAAGGCACGGCGGAGGCCCTGACGGAGCAGCTTCGACTCACCTACGCACTGCCACCACTGAGTGTGCTTACGGTGTTCCTGAGCTACGACGTCGCCACACGTCAGCGTCGACTGGAAAACGCGCTCGTCTCCCTGGAGCAGCAGCAGGCGCTGACGCGGGCGATGGGCGACAGTGCGGAGGAGGACGCCATCGCCGCAGCCGCAGCCAGCAGCGACGCCGCCTGCGATCTGCTGCACCCAGTTTACCACCCGTGGAGGGCAGAGGAGAAGGATCAGCAGCTGAGTCGGACGGCGAGCTTTCGTCGCCCGTTGGGTGGAAGTGGGAGCGGGCCTGCAGCTGCCACCGTTGCTGCGTCCGCCGCCCCACCACCGAGCTTATCCCGCGTGCTGGATGCTTGGAGTGTGCCATGCCTCCGCAGCGAGCTGGAGCAGCAGGACGCCCGTCAGCAGCAGCAGCGGCAGGCATGGATAGCTGCGGTGACGGCGGCCTTCGTGAGAAAGCCGCGCGAGTCGACAACGGCGAACGGCGGTGACCTCCGTTGCGTGCCGACGTCCTTCTACGCAGCCGGGAAGCGGCGCGACAAGACGACGCCGGGCACTGTCGGGCAGGAAGCAGAGCGCTCCTCGCAGACATCACGCGTCCTTAGCCTCACAATACCGTCCGCGAAAGCTGTAGAGGCGGGAGGAGGAGGGAGCACCGCGGCCCCGGCTAGCCCGCTCACGCTTCCGTCTTCGGACACGACAGAGAACACATCCAAGCTGGGCCCATCACATCTGCCACCGCGGGTGCTCTTCTTCTTGCGGGTGCTCGACGTGAGCGACGTGGCGGCGCCGACGGCAACTGCGGTGGACGCCGCGTCCGATGTCCACGCGCTGGGCAGAGCGGTGTGGCGTTCTTCTTTAATGCCCGCCGCGGGTGTCGCTGCGGCGACGACGGGGGATGCAGGCGATGGCGGATCGCCAGACCTGCCCCACATCACCGCGCGCGCCGCCACCGTCGATCACATTCTCGCGCAACTGCACGTACTCTGTCGCCCTGCTGGTGGCCGTGCCCTCGCAAGCGACGCGCTTCTGCCCCATCAGCTGCCAGAGCCGTTCCGCCTTGGTGATTACCGCCTGCCCGATGTGGTGTGTCAGCACCTCCGCCACGTGCACGACGTGTACACGAGCCTCCTCCCGGAGCCCGCCAGCGTCTTTCGCGTGGATCGTGCCACGGCAAAGCGCGGCAACGACGCGGTGGTGCAGGTGATTACCTTGGCCCTGCAGGCAGAGGCGGAGGCGTGGGGGGCAGTGGTGCAGTACGCCGAGGACTTGTTCGCTCTCATCGCCTTCGATGTGTTTCATGAGGATGAGGCGGCGGAGGAAGAAGACGGCAGCGGCGGCAGCCCCGCTTTCCCTGCTGACGGGCAGCGCACAGCAGCGTCGGTGGGTGCGGTGGCTGCAGTGCTGAACAGCACCGCTCGCTTCACCCACATCGATGGCAGCTACGCCCAGGCAAAGGACGCCCTCGCGCAGCACACGTCACACGCCGTGGCACACATTGAGGACTGTCTCGTCCTCCTCCTTCGCTTGTCGCTCGACGTCTGCGTGGCACAGCTCGCGGCGGCGGTGCAGCTCTTCTGCGCGACGCTCGATCGCACGTCGCCGGGCGGTGGAAGCCGTCAAAGCCGGCTGCTCTCCGCCCCGGAAGCCATGGAGAACAGCGTGGGGGAACAGCTGCTGCGCTCTGTACCGCGGCTGTCAGAGACCGCCGCACGGCGACTCGTGTCACAACTGCAGGCCTCCCCCACTTGCAACGGCGCAGCGGCGGAGCTCACCGCGTCGCTGTCGCAGTCGTATTGGGCCGAGGTGATGACGGCGACGCAGAATACGTTGACGCAGTACCTGGAGCAGCGTGCGGGGGAGCAGGCGGTGGCGGAGGGTGTCGTGGCCGATGCGCACAGAGGCAGCGCCGGGCTGGGGACGTCAGGCTTTGTCACGAGGGTGGGTACGCTGAGCATTCCGCTGGACAACGTTGCTTCGACGGCCGCGTTACTGGTGGAGCACGCGACAAGCGCGCCGACACCCTTCCATCGACTTGTACGACTCTTGCAGGAGCTGCAGTACAAGACGCGGTCCCTCCACGACGGCGCCGACGCGTGGGTGGAGTTGCTGTACCACGACGTGCTGATCGCGCAGTCAGACAACTCAACCCAGAAGCAGCCACAACCGCGGCAGCCACATCGTCGTCCGAAGAGTGTTGACCAGCTCGCGGACGGTCCACAGGCCGTCGTGGGGGCCGGCGCGGGCAACCACCAAACGATAGGAGACACGCTACAGCCCAGTCGGTGGCGTTGCGGTGAGCTGGAGGTGTTCCTCGCGACGATGCCGGCCCCTGATGCCTCCGGCCTCGTGACGGTGACTTCCTTCCAACGTGGCCTTCTCAAGAATCAGCTGCCCCGTGTTTGGCGCTTTCTGCCGGACAGCACAACGGCGTTGGCTGCACAGGTGCAGTACACCATCTCTGCCACTACCGCCTCACGCAGTGAGCTCACGCTGCGTGGACCCTCGCACACCGCCGCGGCGCCGGCTTCCTTGCCGGACACCGCATTGGACGCCTACCTCGTTCACGACTGCGCCTGTAAGACGTCGTCTTCCATGCCGCATGTGCCTTTCTTGACCATCAGCAACGTACAGTGCCTCTGCGCGATGGTCGCGTGGGAGGACGGCAGACCGGGTTCTGCGAATGTCATCAGCGGCGGCCTCCAAGTGCCTTCGCGGGGACCGGTTCTTCATCTACAGCAGTGGCTGATTGACGTCGCACTCAACCGGTGCTGCTTCTGCGATGGGGGCTGCGTCAGCACAGAGGCCGGCCACCGAGGTGCTACTCGCGTTGCTGCTGACATTGCTTCTACTGGCGTTTTGCTCCAGTCCACCGTGCGTAGCGTACCGCGAGCTCTCTTTGTGCGCTATGCCACGCGTCACGTCATCCGCCCGCCGAGCTCGTGTGCGATACGGCAAGTCATCCTCTCACTGCCTGCGTCAGTGTTGGAGCAGGCATCTGCGTTGGGCAAGGAGACTGCACCCTCTGTGGCTGCCGCTGCATGCGGCGCGCTGCCGTTGGTGGCGCGCATGGACGCTGGGTGGATGCAGACGCAGTGGTGGTGGATGCACGACAGCCTCATCTTCGATGCCGACAAAGCGTCGCTGCACTCTAATGCCGCCGCGCAGCACGACGTGGCGCTCTGCTGGACGCTGTGGCGAATCTTGCTGGGTCCCTCGCCGCGTGAGGGCACTTCGACGCCTGCCGCACCGTCGTTGGACTCGCTACTGCGGCTGCTGTTGGTCGGGACGGCAGGGGAGCCGAGGTGGCGCGAGGAACGGGTGCGGCGTGCCTTCCACTGCCTGGCGGCACTGCGCTGCGTGCGGGATGGCAGCAGCGGCACGGCTCCCGTCATTGACGACGACAGCAACGGAAGCGACGGGCGAGCAGCGATGGCGATCGAAGACGAAGTGGCGCTGACGCAAGACGAGGTCGTCGTGCTGGGGAAGCTGCTGACGGCACCGGCGCCGGCGGTGACACCAGCGGGCAGCGAAGTAGCGTTGCCGTGGGGCACGGGTGCGTCGGCAGCGGCCGGGAAAGGCATGGTGGAACTGCTCATGGATGTGCAGCTGCTGCTGCAGGTGGAGAATGTGGAGCAGGTGACGTTGCCGCTGCTCCTGTCCTCACGCTGGGCTCAGCTACTGCTGGCGGCGCACTTTTGAGCGAAAACAAAAAGAAAGTCAAGCTGCTCTTTGCCGTGTGTGTTTGTGTGTCTGCAGGCGCTGCTGATAGCCTCTGAGCGAAAGCGAAAGAGGGAGAGAGCGAAAGAAAGGCGGTACAATCTTCCTCATTCCCCCGTCTGTGGTGATCGATGTAAACTTAGAAGCACGCTATTGCCGTTGATTGTTTGCTTTTTTTTGCTGTCTCTGTGTGTATGTCTCCTGTGTGATATGTACCACACGTAGCCAGTGCTGTGTGGAAGCAAAAAGAAAGAAAAGAAGGCCAAACGAAGAGCTGCGCCGACGTCGCACCTGCCGCACGTGTGAACCGTCCATGCCCCCGTACTGCAAAAAAAAGAGAACGCTGCTGATTGTGGCGCGGCACGGAGCTCTGCTGCTGCTGTGCAGGTGCAAAGGGTATGCACGCACACGACCCGGAAAAACGCCACTCCGATGATGACACGCTCTCTCACTTTCTCTCTCTATGCAGAAAGATTTTTAAAAGAGTTTAACGCCTGTGGATCTGTGGGATTCCTGTGTTGTTGCTGCTGCTGCTGCTGCTGCTGCTGCTGCGTGTGCTTAGCGGCGCGTACTTCACTCCCCGCGTCACCACTCTCCTCCATCTCTCGATCCCCTTCCTTCCTTTCCCCCTTCACATCATTGCTGGCAATACGCACCACGTTTCTTTACTCTCTTCACCCCGCACGCGATGGTTGCGGTGCTGTTCTTGTAAGGAAGTGTTGTTTGGCAGACACGCTCAGCGCCGTGTCGAGTTTTTTACCCGAAGCAAACGTCTATGTGCGCGGCATAAAAGCACCGCACTTTTGTTTTCTGTTTACCTGGTTGCTGAAAGCGACAGCAAGAAAAGCCAAGACAGTACACAAGAGCTGCACCAACCGACAGACCGACAGCTCCACACAATGGAGAGCTACAAGGATGTCATTGTCAGCCAGCCCCCGGCGATGTACGCCCAGTCCGGCTACACAACCCAGTTCTCCGTTGAGAACTACAAGGGCATCCTCCTGTGTGAACGGCCGTCCAACCTCGGCTCCGTCGCAGGTGGTGGTGGTGGGGGCAGCAGTGGCACAGGCGTCTCATCGACCCCTTTTATCCCCTCGAATCCAACCAGAAGCCCTGTGGGCTTAGCCCCATCGAAGGAGGCCCGTGCAGTGGCCGCCGAGCATGTTGCACGTCGCGTGTCAAACCAAAAGCAGCACCACATGAAGTCCTTCCAGGCGCTGTCGCGGCACCGGCGATGGCTGCGCAGCTTCGCGAAGCAGATGAAGTCGATGAAGGAGTCGGACCGGCAGTGTGAAGTGGAGGCCGCACGGCGCGCCGCCCGCATCCGCGAGAACGAGCAGCAGAAGCGCGCTGACCAGCAGCGACAGCAACAAGTAGACGCCGCCGCGTCCTCGCAGTCAGCGGCGTCGGCGCCGTACAACATGCGCACCGCCATGGAAGGCCACGTTTCTGCCATGCGCCATGCGGCCACGGCGAAGGAGGGTCGCAAGCCGAAGTGGGCGATGACAGCAGAGGAGGCGATGGACGACGAGCTCGACATCGACCGCGACCTCCTCGACTTCGCGGAGCACCTCGACTACGAGAAGTTCATCACCGACTTGGAGGTGGCGGAGGCGCTCGGGGTAATGCGGGACCGCGTTGTGCATATCGCCAAGGCCAATGGCTGGTCTGTAGAAGATATTCGTCGCAGCAACGCAGAGGCGAGCGACGAGGACGAGCTGGACTCCGTCGTAACCCCCTCCGAGGCACAGGTGCTGCAGCAGCGACGCCCACCTCAAACAGGGAGTGCGGCCGCCAATGAGGCCCGCCCTGCCCTACCCGGCTCGTACGCTGCACACACACATGACTGGGACAGCAGCACCGGCCGCGGTCGTCTCCTTAAAAAGGCCATCAGCAGCGATGCGGTAGCGCTGGCCGAGCGTCTCTTTGTCGCCTCGCCGTCCCTGCAGAAGATACACACGAAGCAGAGCCTCGCACGGGTGCTGCAATACTGCGCATTGGAGGGCAACACCGATGTGACAGAAGCGATGCTGCTGAAGGCGGGTGGCAAAAGCAAGACGGCTGCGTCGCCTCCGCTAGCAACCGCGTCGCCTGCGGTCCCCAAAGCAGTGCCGGAACCCGTTGTTGTACAAGTAAGTGCAGACGCGGTACCATCCAACGGGGCCGCAGACGGCAGCTCGCCGAGCCCCCCGCGCATTCTGCGCGAGCTGCAGCAGTCGAAGGAGCGCACGCAAGGATTGCCCTACCTGTACCGCTGCCCCGCGATTTAAATTTTCCTGCACATGGGTATTTCGCGTCGTTGTGCCTTTTTCTTTGAATGCTACGGTGTGCGTGTGGACGGAGAACACATGATAGAGGTTCCTCCTCCCCCTTCCCCTCCATCCCCCTCTTCTCCGCTTGTCCTACCTTCTCTTCTTACTTTTCTCTCAAAGTGGTTTTTGCGCTTTTGTGGGCACTGCCGCATTGCTGATGTAACGTCTCCTCTATGTACAGTCTGTAGGGCAGCTTCACTGCTGGCTCTCGTCACCTTCTTTTTTTTTTTCGCTTCCAGGTCGTTTTTTCTTCTGTGCTCTGCTGAGGGGTGGGGGGAGTGTTTGTTTGTTGACTGTCGACGTTGTCGTTGCTCCACGCTTCTTTATTTTTTGTTTTTCCTACCGGTGTGTGCCACGCTATCCACCCCCCTTTTCTTCCGTTCCCTCCTTTAAAAAAGGGGGAACGAGTACATACAACACCGCTTCTTTGGACGCTTGCTGTGGTGCTGATGGCGGTGTTGCGCGCCATCAGCGTTCAACCTGGCACGTGTATCGGTTTCTTTTCCCTTTGCTGTTGTTCTTCGCAGGTGTCGGCTGTTTTGTGCGCTTTCTCTGTTGTTCTGTACTTTATTCCCGTGTTTTCTCTCGTGTGGTTTGTGTGTCTTGTTTTCCGCGCGTTGCTCATATCAGCTGACTCGAACAACAGCAAAAAAAAAAAGGAACTCCGAAAGCACACCCACAAACATGCAGACAAGCACAAGTTCCGTGCGGTTTTCCGTGAGGCGATGGTGTGGATCCGATGAGGGAAGATGAAGTACCCGCATTGACGTGGTGCATCCTTTTTTGTTTTTCCTTGCCGTCACCGGTGACATCATCATCGTCTCCAATCGCTACAACGCCCGCTTTGGCGCTTTTGTTTTCTGCTTGTTGCGTAGCTGAGGTTTCGTTTTGACAGCGTCGCGTAACGCAGTCACGTGTGTCGACGTAATGGTAGTGAATCCCCCTGGGGTTTTTTCAAAGGCTGTGCACCGAGCTCAGCGGAGCATCCTTCACCTCTGTCCTGTGCTGTCGAGTGGGACCCTACTCCTTTCTCTGGTGCATCGGGCTCGTTCTTTTTTTTTTTACTGCTGGTGATCGTGATGTTGAACGGTCTCCCTTTCGACAATGACAGTTTCCAGAAGAAGAGTAAAGAACACATAGAAGAGAAGCGCAGCAACTATATATATATTCACACGCATCCGTCCCTTCCTCCTCCCCCTTACACATACACACACACACACACAGATCGAAGTAGTGTACCCTGTCTCCACCTCAGCTGTTGAAGCAGGGAAAAGAAGCTATCTACACCGGTATAGTCTCTCGATTTCTCTGCGGCAGCAGTAGAAAGAACACACACACACACGTACACTCATCCATAGAAGAAAAGAAAAACAACAAAATCAAGTGAGAGAATAGCACTCACAGAGGCCGTCTGTCATCGTCGGGCCCTTTCGCTTCGTACTGACGCACATCAGGTACACACACACACACACACGTACAAACACATACACGCATCCTGTTTTTCTCTTTTGTTTTCTGTCCTTGACCTTTTCTCCTACTATCACAGTCACTTCCACTTGTGCTACTACGCAGACAAGCTGCTTCATTAACGAGGAAAACAAAAACTACAGGCACATTCCTCCCAAGTACTCGCGTTTACGCATACACACGCATACACACGCGCACGTAGGGGAAAATGCTAGCATCTCAGGCTGGCAGCAATTTCGGCGCGGCGGCATCGTCGAACAACGGTCAGCAGCCGCAGCGCCGCCAACACCCCATTCGTCCCTTGACGATCAAGCAGATGCTGGAGGCCCAGAGCGTCGGCGGCGGCGTGATGGTCGTCGACGGTCGTGAAGTGACGCAGGCAACGGTGGTGGGCCGTGTGGTGGGCTACGAGAGCGCAAACATGGCTGCTGGCGGAGGCGCCATCACCGCCAAGCACTTCGGCTACCGCATCACCGACAACACCGGAATGCTCGTGGTACGGCAATGGATCGACGCCGACCACGCGCAGGAGCCGATTCCACTGAACACCCACGTGCGTGCCTCGGGTACGGTGAACGTGTGGCAGCAATCGCCCATAGTGACGGGCACGGTGGTGGCCATGGCGGACAGCAACGAGATGAACTACCATATGCTGGACGCGATTCTCACGCACTTCCGTCTGACGCAGGGCAACAAGCGGGCATCAGGTAGCGGGGCGTCGGTGCAGAACTCTGCGGCGGCGGTTGGGGTGCAGAACATGCTCCCTGGCGGGGACAACAAGGTGCTGCTGACGGACTTGCTGGTTTCTTTTATTCGGCAAAACAACAACGGTGATGCCGGGATGTCGATGGATGAGCTGACAATGGCGGCCCAGCGGTACAGCTTCACCCCTGGTGATGTCCGCACGGCGATGCGCACGCTGGCGGCGGAGGGGAAGGTGTACCAGACCCACGACAATCGCTTCAACATTTAAGAAGGAAATGCAAAGTGCCAACACATACACATAAATATATGTGGCGGTGGTGGGATTGTGGGGATGGCTAAGAAGACGAAAGCATAGATTTTTTTTTCTTTTTGAGGCAGTGAGCTGGCCTGCTGATGCTGACGTACTGATCGCCATGCTAGCTGGTGGGCGAAGGCGGTAAAAAACGAACTGAACAGAAAAGCAGCGCGCCGTTCGATCTCGTCATGCGACCTCGATCGTGTCCTCCACTCTAGTGGCGAGAGGGCGGTGGAGGAGGCAAAAACGGCTTGTGTGCTTCATTCCGGTGCCTTTTTTCATTTCGCCGTTATTGTGCTTTTTCTTATTCTTCTTTTTTTATGCTCAGAGAGCGTGTGGTGGGGGAAGCTGGTCTTCCTGTTGTGACGATACACGACAGCATAGGTATCGAAACAAAGCACAAAGCGGTGCTTGGAAAGGACGTCGGGGAGGGGGAAAGTCAAGGGGCTGAAAAAGGAGGGAGATGCGGGCCACAACGGCAAACGTGGATTTCTTTTTCTTCCCTTTGTAGTGGCTGTTGTTTCTGTAATGGAGCTTCTGTGTCCCTGTCACAGTGCTTTCGTGAGCAAAGGGTAACGCAGAGCCGAGAACAACAAAAAGGACGAAGCTGCATCGTCCTGATATCGATCGGCGAGTGTGTGTGTGTGTGCGTGTGTGGTGGTGCGACGCAGAACGACTGGCCACCCAAGACGCAGTTGTGGCCTTCCTCTTCCCTCTCCTTTTAGTGCGGCCCTCCTGTGTTTTGAGATGGATCCCGAAGAAGCACAAACCGGGTGTTTTCTTCGTGTTGCACCCCTCCCCTCCATTATCCTACTCTACTCTATTTCTGCACTTCCACACGTTTTGAATCTCTCTTTCTCTCCTCTTCACATCCCATTTTCACGTACTTATTGTTTTGATCCTCTGCCTTCAATGTACCACACGTGCCCTTCTGTTCCCACCACACACACACTTCCGGTGGTACAACACTCCGTCGCTGTTCGAGAGACAAAGCCGAATTAGTCGTCTCTCTTTCCGGTTTTTGTTTTCTTTCGTGCATCTCACACCTCGTTGTGCCCTACCCGTCTATATTCCACGAACTTTTTTGCTTCTTCAGTGCAATTGCTTTCGTCACCCATCACATCGTCATGCGCGCTACTCTAGCCAGCTTGTGTGTTGCCGCGTGGCCCGCCCGCTTTGCGTCCTCTGGCGCGAAGAAGTACGATCTGTTCGGATACGAGGTGGACACCAACACGGCCCGTGGATTGAGAAAGGTGAAAGAAGGTGCAAGTACTACGACGAGGCCGGCGAGGTGCTGGTGAGCATGAACGTGAGAACTGCCCGCCGGACCTGGAGACGTAACAACGCAACGCTGCAGAAGATCTCGAAGCGCCGAGCAAGTCGGACAAGCCCGTGGAGAACGAGAGCAAGTTCTGTGCGATGATGGACCTGATGGAGGAGATGCAGCACCGTAACAAGGTGAAGCCGGACGTGCAGTCGTGGACGTGGGTGATGAAGGAGTGCGTGCAGAGCGGCAACTTCCGCCTGGGCTACTGCGTGGCGAAGCTGATGGAGGCGGAGTTCAAGAGCGCGCCGGCGGACCTTGTGAAGAAGAACGAGGAGAACGCTGCGAAGGCGAAGTCGGAGGCCAAGGAGCACCCGAGCGCACTGACGCAGCCAGCAGAGCCTCTTCGAGATCAAGATCCAGTAAGTGTGGAGCCACACACGAGAGAACTTTGGTACTGCGGTCCGCGACGACGCACCTCTCCGCACGCACAGACACACACACATGCCAGCAACCTGTGTTTTCATGTGCGTTTTTTTTTTGTTTGTTTTGTGCATGTGCGTCGCGCGAACACGCGTAGTGAGTATATCTAGGAAGGCGCATTGCGTAGGCTAGTAATGAAGGTGTGTGGTGGCTGTCGTCTCAGATACGAGGTTTCTTTTATCCGGACCTGTGGTTCTGCGTGTCGCAGATTGCATCGCGAAGTCTGTTCGAGGGCACGTTGAAGGAACAAGCGCATGAAGAATGTTCTGCGAGAGCATCTTTTCTTTCTGTTTGCAATGCCAATGAAGACTACAGACCACAACCACACACAGTGAAAGGAAAAGAGAGGGGGGCTGGGACACATCTGTGGACGTGCACAACAGGATCATCAGCAGCAGCAGTGAACTCACGGGGCACCCACACGCGTTTCTTTTTTCTTTCCTGACGACTTTATGCGAAACGCTGCCGTTGTTGGTGCACCGCCTAGCTCGACTTGGCTTGATGCCGAAGTCCGCCCACGGCCATCGCTTTTTAACGTGCCGCAACGTAGAAGAAGGAGAGATAGAGATAGAGGGAGGAAGGGAAGGAAGGGGGGGGTGATGATAATGATGGTGATGCGTGTGTGTGCGTGTGTGTGGGGTCGGTGGATGGGGGGAGGGGGACACGAGTATGTAGGAGGATAGGGGAAGGACGAGAGAAAACCCCTCGGTGTTGAATATCCTCCGGGCCCCCCCCCCTCCCCACCCCTTCCTCCCCCCTCTGCCTTATCCCTCTCCCTCGATTTCCACAAAGGTGTGTTTTCTCCTCCCGTATTTTGCTTTAGTGTTAGCCACAGCGACAAAACAAAACACAGCGAAAGAGAGAGTGGAGGAGAGGAGGAAGAAAAAGGACGCTTGCGGCAACCCCCGCTGTGGTGCGTGGGTTATGGAAAGGGAAGTGGCAGCCGGTCCAGAGCGATGACACCCACTGCACACTGTTGAAAGTCGGAACGCATCAGCTGAGGGGGCACGGAGAGGACAAGGCCTGCCCGTTCGCTGCTCCCTTCCACGTGAGCAGAAATTCTGCTGTTGACGCATCCCTCCCCATAAGAGTGATGTAGGTGAGAAAGCTTGTCAAGCTGTTGTCCCGTTTATGCACAGTGGACTTTTCCTCGCTGCTGCTTATGACTCTGCGGTATTCTCTTCTTAAAAAAAAAAACAGCGAACAAACAAATAAAAGCTGTGCATTTTATCTTCTCTCCTTCACGCCCTTCCCTTGTTATGCGCGGTGACGAGACGCGGCCTTGTAGTCGCTTCTATTATCTTCTCGGTCATCGCGACACTACCCTCCACCGCCCCCCCTCCTCATACACACACATACGGGGCCACACGACACCAGCACACACAAGCTCATACACATATCCACAACTCGGCATGCCACCTCGAGTTGCCACGCGCACGGTGCGGCTGCGACAGCCCCGTCTTGCTGCTCACGCAGAGCGGATGCAGCTGCTGACCTATCCGATGGCTCTGGCCCAACACGGTGCCTCCGTCCCCCTCATCCAACATGCCGCGCAGGCCAGTGGGGTTGGGGCCGCTGGCGGTCAGCGTCCCGCACCTCCGTCTTCGCCTTTAATGCACTCGAGAGGTGATACGGTCGATGATACGCTGGGGCGCGCGGATGGCACGATGGCACGGGAGGGGGAGAAGGCGGACGCAGCCCACCAGCGCACGCTGCCAGTGCCACGCCGCTGGGTGCGCGACGCGGATGAGCTGTGCATCGCTTCAATTCACCGCAGCAACAACATTAACCACATCAACTCGTATGTGGCGACGTACAAATTTGAGGACCCGCAGTGGCTCCCTCTGCTGCTGCCGGAGGTGCATGTCGTGCCCAAATCACTTACGTCAACTGACACCGCAAACGCCACGCCATCTCCTTCACCGCCTGTACCACCCACCTCACCACCCCCCTCTTCGTCGCGGCAGAATCTACATGACTTCGACGTCTTCATCGACTACAACAAGCTGACAACTCTGGAGCTCGTCTCACGCCACGCCAACTACGCCCTGCGCCATCTTGTGCAGAAGGGACACGCGATGTATTTCGTGAACTTTGCGCAACACTCCATCGTGCAGATGCGGGGCCTCGTGGAGGCGTCGTATGTGTCGTGTGCCTACGGTATCCGCGGAGAGCGGCTGCGCACCCACATCATTCACACTGGCCCTGTTGACGTGCGTGACATCGTTGAGGTGGACCCGCACACGCAGGCCGTCTCCTTCAATTTTGTAAAGCCACACGTCCGGCGTGGGGTGGTGGCGGTTTCGACAGTAGAGGGCTACGGTACTTGGTTTCAGCGCAAGCCGATGCTGTGGCAGCGCACCCGTCGCATTGGTGCACTGCAAAGCCAGATGGGCAGCTACGACTACCAACTGTGCGACCCGGCAGAGGTGGGTCGAATGCGCTCCTACGAGGTGTCGCTGCTCGCCCCGCATGTGCGGCTGATTGGGGCCCACGGTGGGGCAGAGGCGGTCGCGCTTGTCGCCTCCTCGCAGGTGGCACAGAACGAGCGACTTTACATGGGCCAGTTTGAGGCACCAGTGTTGACGGCTGTGGACGCTGTCCAGCAACTCGCCCACCGCACCGCCTTGCACCATCACCTGCTGCGTCCTGCCGTGGAGAACGGGGAGAGGGGCACGGCGGCGTACGAGAACCCGCAGTTGCAGGAGCGACGCCGTCTCGCTGGGATGGAGCGACTGCTGCCCGTGAGCTGGGTTACCCGCACACCACCCCCCTACGTCCCACTCGAGTCAGACCTGCCGTTCCGCATTCAGATGTCTCGCCCGTCGGTTATTCGCGCTGATCAGCAGCAGCAGCAGCCAGTCGCCTTTCCCACCGGTGGTGCAGTGGGCTCGCCTTTCGTGAAAGGGGTGCCGCTGTCGCTGTTCGAGTTTAACATCCACCAGGGGGTCGACCACTACATCTTCGACGACGCCCCCAGCGCGCGGCCAATGAAGTGGTGGAACCAGAAATCGAACATGCCCTACAACGGCTACCTGTACGCGATGCGCAGCGGTCTGCTGGACTATGTGGAGCCGGCAGAGAGAATTGCCAACCCACTCGCCACACCATCGAGCGTGAAGGCCACGCCATCATCCATGAAATTAGCGCGGCGCCGACGCAGGCGACACCCCCACGCGCGGCAGAGCAACGACAGAGATGTGGGCGACACATCAACAGCAGAGGTATCGACGTCGGCCCCAGCGGAAGAGGAGAGGGAGACGGAGATGCAAACATCGATGGCTTTGCACTTGGCAGGGGAGGCGTTGCCGGCTGGTGCGAGCGAGTTGGTGGGCCACGACGACGACGCTCGTCAGGCAGCTGCGTTGCAGTGGACGGAGGAGGGCAAGGACGTGGCGGTGAGTGACCGGCCGCCGCTGCACATGCTCGTGGCACCCAACAATGTTGCCCAGCGACGACTACGGCGGTATGCGACGCGTGCCTCTGCCACAGCGGCAGATGCCTCGAGTGCACCGCACCAGTCAGCTGAAGCAGCACGTGCGCCGTTGATGCCGCTGGAGGATCGGGCAGCTGCAGTGCTGCGACGACAGCTGCGTCTTCGCCGGCTGCGCAAGCGCAAGAGCCCACGTCAGCATGAAACGCGTGAGGGGGCAGCGAGGGCGTCGGACTCTGCGGAGGGCCCCTCCGGCCCTGGCGCTGCACAAGAAGGCTCTAATGGGCCGTAGCGCCGTGGATCGTGCATCTGCGTAGGGCTCGAAAAAAAAAAGGCTGCTCGCTGCCGTGCTGGGCGCGGGGGGGGGGGGGTCTCCTTGTAGCCCTCACCTCACCGTCGCTATTGTCATGCTTTTCGTCCATCGGGAGAAGGCTGAAGGGTGGCAGGGAAGCATCTCCCCCTTTTCTCTTCTCATCGTCACAGATCAACGCTTTTCTTTACTGTTGTCTCCATTATTGTCGATTTAACATAAGCGTGATTGCGATGTGGCGACACGTAGGTGCGTACACACACACACACACACACACGATTAACTAAGAGAAAAGAAAAGGGAAAGAAAAGCGTTCGAAAAGAGGGAAACTCCAATGGGCCCGAGACTCTCAATCTCCCTTCTTTCCTCTTTGAAAAGGAATATACATATATGTGCGTGTGTGTTTGTAGTGCAGCTCGAACGGAACAGAGTGCGGTCACTGCGCCTCTGTTTGTCTTCTCTTTTCTGTGAGCAACGTCAACAGACACTCTTCATCGCCGTTGGCGTCGCTCTTGCCAGTTGGGCCGGCTATGAACGCCCGCTCAAGCAGCAATGAAGTCCATGAGGCTTCCCCCCCCCTTTCTCGGGCGTTCCCCTCCCCACTCCTCCTCCTCCTTGCTGCTGCTCTCGTTTTTTTTCTTTTGGTTGGTGCTTGCCTGCTTATCGTCCTCTCCGACTCCCCTCCCCCTTCTCTTCTTCCCTTGTCGACGCGCACACGCTGTGGCATTATCTGCCGACACTTCCCTCCTCTTCCAGCTCCCCATTGTCTTACACTGCAAGTGATTTCGTTGTTTATTGTCTTCTCCCTTGCTCTTTGGTCTGCTTTGCATACGCTACGTTGGAAATCGTCGTACGCACACATACAGACACACACAATCACCCACACAATCACCCACATACGAAAAGCGATGTCTTACTGCAAGATTACCGCCCCCTACCCGCCGGCGCCACGCGGAGAGAAGCGCATCGTCTTCGCCCTCGATCCCCACGGCGACGACGTGGAGCATCAGCAGTTCATGCTGCAGCTCATCCCGGCTCGTGCGTTTGAGATGTCGAAGACGACTGCGGCGAACCATCTCATGCTGCACGGAAAGGTGGTGCGGCACAACGTAAAAGGCTACGACGCACCGTACTTCCACGTGGAGCTGGCACGTAACTTCGCCTCCACGTTGATGGCGCTCGAGGAAGACGATGGCGAGAAGGTCTACAAGTCGGTCCCCATGGCGCAGCCACCTCTTTTCCCCTACTCGAGTGCGCACCCGGTGGTCGTGTACCTTCCGCAGGATGCGGATCTGCACTACAGCGTCTGGTACGGTGGTGAGTCGATGCAGGCGACATCGGAGTAGGCGTGCTCCCACGCACGTTCTCGCTCTTCCTGCTCCACTCTCTCTTCCCTCCCCCTCCCTTCGCCTGACTTCCTTTTTTTTTAAATTCTACTCCTCTTCCTGTCGCCCCTTCGCGTGGTGGCCGCGGTTTGTTTCTTTCATGCTGGATCGTCTTGGCTGGCTGAGGAAGCGCAAAGAACAGGAGAATCCCCACTATTGAAGAAAGGTGAGGCCCCCTTCACTCGTGGTCGAGCAGGCAATCACGTGCGCGTGCGTGTGTGGGCGCGGGTGCTCGCACGACGACGGTGGTGGACGGAAAGAGTAGTGCAGAAAATAGGTGTGTGTGTGTGTGGGGGGTTAATGGAGTAGGGGTGGGAACAAAGCGAGGATCGAAAAAAAGTCGGGAGCAGCGGAAGGAGGACAAAGGAGGTTGCATGTAGAATTACATGACCACCGCCTTATCCTCCCTACTTTTTTTGTTTGTTACTTGGTTTTATCTCGGCCTTACGGATGCTGACAACGCCGTTCCCCACACCCTCTCCTCCTCCTCCCACGTATTGTGGGTGCAGGCACCCGTCACCGTGCCACGCGGGGACAGCTCCTCTCCTCTTTTTTAAATTTTCTGCGTTGGAAAGCAGATGTATCTCAGCCTCCCCTCTTTCTCTCCTCCATTTTTTTTATTTGTATTTTTTGTCTCTTTGCTAAAAAAGACCTCTCTTTTTTTTTTTTAACACTTTTTTGCTGTGCAGATGTAGCAGACAGGTAGGCTGTGAGTGGTGATGTTGGGTTGCTTACATTTTTTTTGTTTTGTTTCTTGTTTTCTTTTTAACCTTTTCAAAGTAGGTTGCAACGGAGGACAACGCCAGCGGATCCGTTTCTTCTTCTTTTTTTCTTTTGTTTGTCTTTTGTCTCACGTGACTTGTTGCGGGGGCTCCTCGTCTCCCTCCTCGCGAGGTGGCCGGTGGTGCGCGAGGGATGGCGCGACCGAAAGTCGAGCGGTCTTTTTTTTTCCCCCTCTTCCTCACGTTTCAGCGGCTTCCATCAATCACAAACGGGGGCCGGCCACAACAGGTGGGCACACCAAGAAAACTGAGGGAAGAGGAAAAGGTGCGTCCTCCCCGGCAGGGGGGTGAGTGTGCGCGCTGGGGGCATCCCGCAACGTAGGAGGACTTTGTTTCCATCGCGTGCATTGTTGGTGTGGTGTGTGTGTGTGTGTGGTTCGGCCTGCGGAGATGGCTCACGGACTCTTGTTGTCATCCCGCAGCGCATCACATAGATTTGATGAACAATGAGCGCGCGAGACACACAAAAAAAGGAAAACAAGAACAAGAGGCAGCAAAAGAGAGAGAGCGAGAGGGTTTGTGATCGGGACTGAGAAAGGATCACGCCCGGAAGCGATGAGGCGTCTCTCGATTAAACGACGAAAGACCAAGAATACGATGTGTGTCCACGGAGTGAGGTCCCCGTCTCTCTCTTTTTTCTTTCTCGCGCAGGAGTGTGGTGGTTGTTGTAAGGAATTGGTTTATGCGTTTCTGACCCGCGTACGCGGAGGCGGACCGGGTGCGACGTAGTGG